>JBBPJV010000278.1:0-29891 GCA_038088915.1 Sutorius aff. eximius
AGTGAATTCTCAATACTTCAACGCAGCGATACATCATCCAATTTGTAATGTTACTTTTGAAATTTTGTAAACTTATCGGTCTTAGACGGGGTGTGATACATTGTGTCCAACCACAGATAAGAATCCGCGGAATCCAATCCCTTATTCATGAAACGAGTTATGCCATTGTGATACAGCCCAGTCACTATCCATCTCCTCTTCTTGATATCTGACCTTGTCCCATTGTTCCTGCCACTGAATGACGTCCTGATGAGCCATAACCCTTGCAGAAAATGGTAAGTAAGAGTGCTGAACGATGAACCACATGGACGCACTTGTCAGGGTCAAAATTAACAATCTCAAGCCCCTCCATGCTGGTGGCGCGCGAGATAGCAACATATGCTGAAAGGGCGCGGCGCGGTGAGTGAAGGTAGCGCACTAGACAAAGGCCGATTTACCTTGGCCTTTTTCGAATATCCGACCCAAGTCCACCTTGACGCGGCTGAGCGTCTGTCCCTGTGACTTGTGTATGGACATCGCCCAGGAGAGGGCGAGGGGGATCTGAAGGCGCCGTGCCTCGATGTTGCCGTTCAGCCCCTCGACCGTGAATTCTACTGGCGAACACAGGAGGGGTTTGCCATTCGTGAACAGGACGAGCGGCCAGCGCTGATCCCGGTTGAACACGTGGTCGTCGAGCGCAATAAGGCCACGTTCCTCCGGCTTGGCGTCCGGTGCATTTACGATGGGTGACGCCTCACCTTCCTTTCGTCGGTCTTGCTCGGCTATTTGGATGAGCCGCCGTTGTGCATCGTGAACGGTGATAAACTCGGTGACTTTACCAAGCGACCCGTTTACGAGCACGCCTTGCAACGTGTTCTAAGTTGATGAAAATGTGAGACGATGAGGCGCAAACGAAAACGAACATACACGAAGTAGCATCACTTGAGCGCCCACCTTCAAAGGGACTTCTTTCGGGCAGACGTGCTTTTCGAGAAACTTTTCCGCCTGACCGACTGAGAGGCGCTGTCCATAGATATCATGCCCGCGCGCGTCCATCGCTTTATATATAATTTTCTCGCCTGATAGTTCGTTGAGGCACCGGAGGTTGTGGTTCTCCACGTCAGCCTTAAGGGGAAATCTGGGCAAACCAAAGATAAAGAGGGTACCTTGAGGGTAATTGCATGACATACAGTTGTGTTGGACTGACATCATCATCATACTGTATCTCGCGACGCAGCTTTTGAAATTCCGCTATATGCCACTCTGCTAAGACGCCGGTTCGCATTGCTGAAAGCATTTGAATGAATGCTGGGAAAGCACCAACCTCACTACAAGAAATTACATGCTCAACAAAGAACGTACTGCCATCCTTCTGACGGAAAACTTTGGTGAGCTTCACCATATGGTCTATGCATCGGTGCCAACTCCGGGCTTGGAAGGCAAACGCAGCGTCGATCCTGCTCGTCGAATCCTGTTCAGGAACTGGAGGTAATTGGAAAAAGTCGCCTGAGACGATGAGCTGCAGGGGTGCTGAGTTCAGTATCGGGATGATGGGACTACCGAGTATTGGACTTACTTGTATGCCCCCAAAAGGAAGAGAGTCTTCTCGCAAAAAGCGTGCGATGGCTTCCTACACCTTGGACGTTGATCCTTTGATCGAATACCCATGGCTGCTCGAAGACCCACCAACTTATCAAATAGACGCCCATCCAACATTGATACTAACAGAAGTCAATACCATTCCAGCTTCATTTCATAAAGGATAGACCAACCTTCATCAATTACAAGCGCCTTGGTTTCCATCCATCGCCTTTGCGCCTCTCTGTTGAGACGGAATTTCAATTTGTCCAGTGGCAGTTTTCCGTGCCCAATGCCTGCCCAAGAATGAATTGTCTGCCCACCGATATTTAGTCCGGCAATCCCAGTCGGAGCAGTGACCGCGATATGAAGACCATGTACTGAACGTAGGTAGCTGATTATAGCTCGCAGGAGGACGGACTTTCCTGTACCTGCAAATGAAAGTGAATATGACGATATTCGTCTGCAGCTCTCAAAAAATGACATCACCAGCTGCTCCAGTAAAGAAGATGTTCCTGCCCGACCTGACTAAGTTCAGAATATCCTTCTGCTCGTCCGAGAGCTCGACAGTAGGTTCTGGTGCGGGAAGTGGAGGTAGATCATCCTTTACATCAGCCTGTTCCTCTGAGACAACCCGCATCTGGTCATTACTAGGGAAGCCATCCTTATGGTTAGGAAAAGGCTGTTGATGATTAGAAATTATTGCGGTCGGTGTTGAGGACACGATAGCTCCTGAATTGCTGTTCGTTGGGTGATTGGAAACGTTCACATTGAGATTGATGTCTACGAAAATAAAAAATAAAGCCAGCGTGAGATACCTCAGCACTTCTGAGGGACATTCAATCACAAATACCTACTCGTATGAATCATAGTCATGCCAGGTAGCGTGCCAAACTGGAATCCGCTTAGCCATGCCTGGGCATCGTGAATGTTGTCGAATCCTTTGCCGCTGGATCCGCTCAGCCCTAGGGTCTGAATGACGCGGCCTGAGACACGTCCGACTGAGTTACACCGTCACCGAAGTAATACTCACTGCGGCTGCGAACTGGCATGGCCTTAGCGATGCGTACAGGTGCGCTGGCGAAAGCCACGCACCTCCGTATAGTTATCATATATGCGTGGACCCTCTCGTCCAATGCGTACTGCATAATAGCGTCTCGGATGGTAGCTCATAACTTCAATGAAAGCAGTGCATGCATGTGAACGAGGACGGGTTTGCGAGACGCCCATGTACGTAACCATCACAATACTATTCGTGGTATACAAACCTGATGGGCACAATAATACATTTAGTCACAGCCATTGGCTTCAAAAGGCCTCCCAATGGTCGTCGTCGGCATCTGTGAAGAACCGTTCTTCTCCAATGCGTTCTGGTCTCTTCCTTGACGATCCCTGTTGTTCGAGGTCGTTGTGCCAAGCTAAGATGCGAGGATGAACCATCACTCTGGGTATTGTTATTGGACAGTGCCTAAGTTTATAAAATTCGGTTCGCTTACTTGCTGGGGTCAAAATTGAGGACTTCCAAAGTCCTCGTGTTTGTTGCTCGGGAGAGGGCTACATAGGCTGGGCAGGGTCAGGCAGTGTCTTTACCAGCCGACCCAAAACAAGACTAACCTTGACCCTTCTCAAAGATACGGCTCAGGTCCACTTTCACGCGTTCCAGTGTTTGCCCTTGGGACTTATGAACACTCAACGCCCAGGCAAGGATCAAGGGAATCTGAAATCTCTCAGCGAGTGGTCAGCTCCACATTGATCACAATAGACCTGCCGACGTTTGGCCTCCATCTCTCCAGAAGCATTATCCACTGTAAAATCAGTCGGGACGCAAAGTAACACCCTCCCGTTCGTGAACCGAACGACAGGCCACAGCGATTTGTCATATCTTGGATCCGCCAGTCCAGGATCACGATCGGAACCGCGCAGTCTCTCTTCAGTAGCAATCTCCATTCTCTCTCGTATTGC
Organism: Sutorius aff. eximius; assembly: GCA_038088915.1. Taxonomy (NCBI): domain Eukaryota; kingdom Fungi; phylum Basidiomycota; class Agaricomycetes; order Boletales; family Boletaceae; genus Sutorius; species Sutorius aff. eximius. The sequence continues at coordinate 3,520 of JBBPJV010000278.1, forward strand.
TTCCCGAGAAGTACAGAAGCCGATGACTTGTCCAACTGAGCCGTTCACTAACTCTCCTTGGACCATGTTCTGAATAAGTGAGGTTCGGTGTCGAGAGGAGGCAATACAGTTTAGAGTATACCTTGATTAGCATAACCTGGGCACCAACCTATACTAAGTTAAAAGGGTATCAGTTAACAACGCGGTTGGAGACACCTTGAGTTGAAGAGCCTGCGAAGCAACAAGCCGCACTAGGAGTTTCTCCATTTGTTGCTCGGATACCCGAACTCCGTTTGAATCAACGCCTGCAACATCGGTAGCATTGTATTGTATCGCTTGGCCATGCAGTGCACGAAGCTTTGATTCATTTGCGCGCTCAACTTCCGCTCGAAGTGGGTATCTGTACACCGTCAATATATATACATAATCGGGGATTAGAAGACGCCAGTACAAATGCGTTGGTCCGATTCCGTCCTCGTACTTCAGTGGCCTGGAAAGCCTCCGGAAGGCTCGGACAGCATGATCATCCAGTTTTCCCAAGCGCATGTTGTTCAGCATATCCACAAATTCTGTTGGTTTCGAGTCTTTGGGTTCATCATTTCTCAACGAATAAAACAAATACCTTGTTCTTTTTGCCGGAATACCTTTGTTAACACGATTGGGCGCTTGATACATCGGCTCCAACTTTCTGCTTCGAACGCAAAGATTGGTGGTACAGGATCGCCGTTTTTGTCACGGTTTGGTACTGGTGGTAGCTGGAAGAAGTCGCCAGACACGACGAGCTGATGACAATGTGAGCCTCGTGGAACACAACGGAGACAATGCGCACGACCTGTATTCCGCCGAATGGTTTATCGCTTTTCCTTAGTATTCGGGAAATCAACTCCTTTACATTAATCAGCAAGGTACGCTGAAATTGAGACCAACACCCACAAGCTTATCAAAAAGGACGCCATCGACCATAGAAACTAGAGATGGGAATCATTAACAAGAGACACATGAGTATAATATCCACTCTCGTACTTTCATCCAAAATGAGGGTCTTTACCCTTCTCCAGCGATCGAGCACATTTCTCAGTTTCTCCTGACCAAGAAATTTTCCCGCTAATTTCTTGGCATCCTCTTGCCCAATGCCGATGCCGGCCCATGAATGCAGTGTTGTGCCACCAATGTTGACTGAAGCGATACCAGTGGATGCGGTAATTGCAAGTGTGGGACAACCTTTCCCTCCGCAAGCATCGATGACAGCACGAAGGAGGACAGACTTTCCCGTTCCTACAAAGCTTCAGTTTCCAGTCAGGAAGGAAAGGAATCGACACTTGTTACCAGCAGATCCGGTGAAAAACACACATTCTCCCCTTTGCACCATCTCTAGGACAACTCTTTGTTCCTCAGATAGAGCGACGGCAGGAGCAGGAACCTTAGGGGGGCTTTCTGTGCGTGGCCCTGGCGCATCTCGTTCGCTGGGGAATTCATATGAATCATTATGAGCTGGCTCCCGTAACTTCGGCTGCGGAAGATACTTGGAACTAGATGGGCCATCTCCAAGATAAGTCAGACAAAAAAATAGGTCGATTTAATGTATAACATGATCCAAACTTACGTTCTATCTGATGGCCTGTAGAAATCCATTGTTCTGCGTCTGCTCGACATGTGAAGCTCTTGAATACAGCACCGGGCCATCTCGAAACCTATCCGTCAGTCGGGCGTCAGTAAAGTGATTCCGGACAAAGACTGGAGCCACATGTTACATTGGCACTGCACTGTTCTAGCCGTTAATGACCTCACGAGCGAGCAAGCCCAAGACTCACCTCTTCCCACATATCATAAATCTTCGGGCCTTCACGTCCTACACGAACGGCGTAGTACTTTTTCCGAGGAGCTTTTGGCATGGGGGGTTGAGGTAGACTTGACGCGTTACGCGACTCTATATGAAATCGCGTTGCCGCGTGGTGGTCATGCGATTTTTGATGTGGCAGTCTCCGACGCTAATCTCGTTGTGTAAATGATAAACTCAATCGCGACCCCCAGCAGCCAGAATCCATGGATAGATAAAGATACAGCATACATGAGCGGATAACACTACGGCAAATTGGAACGCGGAAGGCTAGACAATTTCTACAAAGTTAGCCGGAAATATTCCTTCTTTACCATTAAGCTTGCCCTTCCACCTAGCGCCGTTGAGTTGTAAGGACATACAAGGAGAAACAATATGAACTTGCCAATCATCCGTGGTATCACTCCTTCGAGTGATGGTTATTACGTCTCCCTTCGAGAACGACAGGTCCCCTGCCTGTCACGTAGTAAGTGGACGATGCTCGAGAGATTGGATGAACGCATACTTCAACAGCTTTAAATTCATACAAAGCAATGGCACGCGCAACGCCTTCGAGAGGGGAAAGTGGCTGGCTTAACTCTGGTTTCGTCTTAAACCGAGGCGGTGAAGACTTGACAGGGCTACGATAGTACTCAAAGTCATCCTCCAGTGGTGGCGTGGACGAAAACGGGTTCGTATAAACCCCTAAACCGGCCATTTTGTCAGTAGAATACCCCAGTTTAGGTGCGCTCGTGGAACGTGAATGCGAAACAGTCTTGTCGGAGAGGGTCGAGTGAACTGTGCGGAAGGGTGGTAGCGAGTTGAAAGGGGATGCAGGATCGTAAGGATCCGTGGCAACGTGCGAAGTCCCCGCGGACGTTCCTACACTACGCGACGAGCGGTGATCAGCCCTTCGTATAGAGCCTAGATTTAAATCATGTTCATCATCATGGCCTGGAGGGTGAGAAGATGATTGGTTAACATCGTCCCATCGAGTCGGACTGCAGTCATCAAGGTCATCAGAAAAGTAAGAGCCATGATCTGTTTGCGTGCCCCAATGGGGTGGGGGAAATTCATGTTCCTTTCTCTTTTTCCCGAGGAAAGAAAATCGTCGCGTCTTCGAACTAGTTGTGCTCGTTCCATCGGTGCTGCCAAATGCATATCCAACTTGTCCTTCAGCTTGATCGTCGACCCAGTTCCAAACTCCAGGTCGACTGGTGCATGACTCCAAAGTTTGCACCAGAGGTTCAGCCCAATCTGGACATGGTATAGCTCCGCTAAGGAGCATCTTGACGGTAACATCTTGGTTGTAAGCGAGGGCATTGGCATCTTGTCGCTCGACGATAACGGAACCTTCAATAGACACGCCTCCAAAGAGCCCCCGGGTCTTCGAATAGCTATACCTGTCACAAGTGGTGAAATTGTGAACAGGGTACACGTAGAGAAGGGACTTACATTGCGGCGACCCCGCCCTTAGAACTCAGCGAACCAAGTGCTTCGCCGTTCCTGCCTAACGGCCCTACAGCAATGCTCAGGTTACCGCCCAGCGTCAGTGACCCAGCCGACATGAAAGATTTCTGACAGATTAGGATCAGGGATGGACAATAGACACGAGGCTTGGACCCACAACCGCCTGTCGAAGACTAGTTTAAGTTGATGGACCCTGTCATATAAAAGCATGACCTTACAGCAGCTGAGTTCAACACAATCAAGAAATCTGTCACCTCAGCCCCAAGCTGGCCCCCAACGCCTATGCCAGCAGAACCGATCGCGCTGGGAGCAGACCAAGCTACAGAGTAGACATGGTGTCAATCGATGTCTTGTATAAAGCGTAATACTTACATCCGTTCGGGAGTCTTGCGATAACAATTCCGGTGCCAGCTCGTGCTGAGAAGAGGAAACCGGCCTTGAAAACAGTGAAGATCGCAAACCCCTTGGCGTTTTCGAGGACACTGTGTGGTATGATCTGATGCATAATCGTGGGTATATAGCGACCGACTCAAGGGAAGCTGCTTACACCATCCAGACCGTTATTCCTGCTATCGATGAAGGAGGATACTGTATAGTACTCAGGTGATGGAGACCACGGAAGGGGCGAAAACTCACATATCTTTGCGGCCTTCTGACACTCCCTCGGGAGCGTCTGCGGCAATGGCGAATTGAGTTTCATCGTTTGCACACAGTATTGCACTGGGTCGGAAGGCCAGACAGCGCGTCTACTTGACCGGGTAGATACGTTGACGGTAAGTAGCACTGGTATGGGTGCGCAGTCGGCTGTGCTCGCCCGCGAGCATGATGGGGAGCTTTGTAATGACTGTGACTTGTGACGTGACCGAGGATAGGTGGCACTCAAATTTGGATGAGCGGACCCTATTGCTAATATACAAACTATCGATTCGAACGGTACACACCGATCGGGCATGGTGTCCAGTTACTATGACCATCCAATAACCTCCAACCCGCGGCAGAAATGCCCCCTGATTGCGCAGCGCCGTTCCTCGTAGTGGTGCTGTTCCCGGAGAGGTCGGGTGTTTGAAATTCATCAGCCATCAGCATCTGGAAGCGTTCCTCCATGTTCACAAGATCATTCGTCTTCCAGAGCTACGTCATTTACTATCAGAGTGCACGAACGGGGTGTTATTCTCGTACTTTTGTGGGGACGACAGCCACAGTGGATCTCAAGAGTCCGACACACGCTTCCAGATCCTGGGAACCCACAGAAACTGCTAGCAGGAGCTCATTTAAACTACTTTAGAACCATCAGGATCGATCGAAACGGAGGGAATCAATCATACAATTTTGCTTGAAGCCCGGAATTCTGTCCTGGGATGAAGGCAGGAGCGAGTTGAAGAACGACTTCTTTCCTCAAGTCAGTTCCATTTTCTGACTCGGCAGTCCAAGTCCGTGCAGCCCAGACCACCCAGCGGGCAAGGTATTCGCTGTAGGTGGTATCTATACGAAGACTTCCTGAAACCGGCTCGATAATATCCTCGTTTGACCTCACTAGGTCATCCAATAATATCGCGACGATCCGATTGATGAAGATAGACGGGAAAGTATTATGGCTTGCATGAAGTTGCCTAAGGAGCGGTGCCCATAACGCAAGACTGGCTGTTGTAGGGAGGAAGGGATCCGCGGGAGCACGGCATTTTCTGAGGGATGGTCAGCAACGGACAACGTAATCACCGACAGTCTCTGACCTCTTAGACACAGGAACGATAGCACCCCGTTCGAAAAGTGCACTACAAACAATCTCCAGTGCCCACTTTTCTCTGGTCTCCGCTCGGGCAACGACGGAATTGTCTTCAAATCCCCACCCAAGAGGATGGACAGCAAGTTCCGCTGAGACCTTCGTTTCTGCGATCCAACGTTCGATATCTCGCATTACTGCATCAATTTCATTTTGGTGCTGTTGGCGCAACGACCAGTCTCGGGCAACTGTTTTCATAAGGAGTTTATATGACTTCAAAAGAGGCGCAATAGGGCGCAGTGATAGCGAAGATATAGATGAGGGCGCGGAAGGATTGAGAGTTGGATCAAAATAGTTTCGAAGAAGCCAAGATAAGGACTACGAGCACCGGAGAAAGAATCAGGAGAACCATACGTCAGTATTGATATAGGTTGCTACCTCTCTGGCGGCCTCTCTGAGTAGCTCGAGGCTGGGTAGATCTTCATGAGTTGCCGCGTGTCTCAATTCCACGAGCCATGACGGCAAGCCGAGCTGGGTGGCTATGGTAGCCATGGATCTCGCATATACACCAGATTGTAAAGGGTCAACCAACCCATTGACCATGCGGATGATCGCTGTCGCATAGGCCTGTCGAAGACTAAGGGTGTTCTTGGCAGAGGTGATGTCACCGCAGGTCACGTCTAGCATGCGTGCCGCTAACATAGCCAAGGCGGAATCGAGGGCATGAGGAAGTGGTGTTATTGCTTTCCATGCTGATAACTGGGACAGATGACTTTAAAGTGTCTAGAGTGGTGGAATTCTTACCCTATCAATTGCAATTGCTTTGGCTTCAAGATCCTCTTCGTCCGCGTAGATGCACGAACATACTTGCTCTAACTCACCAATATGAGCCCAGGGCACCCGCCGAGGTAACCGCATTTCTTCGCGAGTTGGAGTCCACTAGCAGGATACGCATGAAAGCTCAAGCACAGCCACATGCACAAATTTACCGAGCCGACTGCGCGGCTTGGTACATTTCACCGTTTCACCCAAAGTATGGCAGTACATACTTTCCTATGTCCCTGTGTTACAGTCTCTTTACTCAGGCAAGTTTTGTAGCAAGAGATTTGGCCTCTCTTTGTGCAGATGGAGTGCTTTCCTGGGCATTGGTGAACTGATGGCCCCTGATGGGCGGCCAGACTTCCGCCAATGAATACTTTCCACTTGCAGCAATATCACACCCCGGTGAACTGCTCCCACTGCCAGCGAGGGGGCTCAGCCATGCGGTTCCCCGACGTCAAGAAGCAATGCGCGCAGCGTGTAGCAACCAAGCTCCAGAATACCAATGACGTACCGTGTTCCGCCATGCGGACCGCGTGGGCCTGTGTGTCTCGGGCCTATTATCATTACCCGCTGACAGTTGTGTCACTCTGATGGCAAGTTACCTCCCGTTGTCTCAAATACAAATCCAACCTAACACCGCCTCCATCAGATAAGCTCTGGTTGGGGTAATATCACTGCCTTGCTAGAAGAGTGGTTTAACACATAAAGTGTGCGCCCCCCTGCCGACGTACGCCATTGTCTCTCCTCCGCAGTCAACGTCAACTCCCTCATCACCTCCCCAAGATGTCCCTTAGTACCCAAGGTATCATATCTGCCGTGACGCTCGTGATATATGTCCCTATCCTTTTCTTCGCGTTTCGCATATCCTACAGATATGGTGTGAAGGAAAGGGGATGGCTATTGCTTGTCATTTTCTCATTGAGTGAGTTTGGACGTCAAGGCTTGATTTGACTTACTTACAGCTCCAGTCCGGATCGTTGGCAGTGCATTGTTGATTGCCGCAGAACTAATTTTGCCAGTCGTGACTGGGCTATATATCGGAGGTTATGCTCTAGAGGCCTCAGGCTTGTCACCCCTGTTGATGAGCACCCTTGGACTACTAGAAATCACGTAAGTCCATTTCCAAGCGTCGTACATTCACCACCGGAATGGCATTTCGTTAGAACGGAAGGTCCAAACAGGGAGAAAAAACATGCTCGCATATTCAGGATTATGCACCTTGTTGGAACCCTAGCCCTGATCCTCGTCATCATCGGCATATCAAACTCGAGTTCAAGCAATGCTAACACAGAACGTCGTGTTGGCGTGCTGCTTTTTGCCGGATTGTACATCTGCCTGATCATTATTACCCTCATGCATTGGGCCAGTCGTCACCAGCTCATGAAATACCGCAAGCAGGTGGGCGGCCACCCTCCATCATTGTTTCACCCTGGCTAACTCGTGAAATAGCTACTTACCGCGGTTTCCGCTGCCTTACCCTTCCTTGCGGTCCGTACACTGTACAGCATGCTTTCCACCTTCTCATCCAGCACGTTTGGCGCTACGGGGGCATCCGCCGATACCAACAACCCTCTAGCTAAATTCAATATGTTCACGGGAGAATGGCAACTGTACGTTATTATGGAAGTCATCATGGAGTATGTCGTGGTCGCCATCTACGTTTTGGCGGGCATGGTGTTACGCTTGGACCAAGATTACGGATTGCAAGAATCTGACGAGTATCCCCTGTATTACCATCAATACTGAGCGGTCTTTTGCACTGTTCGTTCTACAAGCCCTCGAAGATTCAGCTTGCACAAGTGCCCTGACACCTGTTACATAGAGTCTATTTGATCGCGTACCTATATCACGCGTAACAATCTACCTGTTATTTTAATGAACACTGGGTGGACTAGTATTGATGCACAATTGTTACAACAAAAATGATGGCAACCATGGCATGTACACCTTGAGTTGTCAAAGGACTGTCAGAGCTGCATAGTCAAGCATTCCCCAAGCTACCTCGAAAGGTAGTCGCCGATCGGTCTGAAGAGCGCTCCGGCTTAATTGAGCTCTTGATGTAACTCTCCTTCTTCCCTGCCAATCTGTGTACCCGTAGCCAGGGAGAGTTAGCGAAGAGTTACTTTGCGAAGGCAAAGTCCAGTGCAGGGGGTGAAGATCAATAGCAAAAAAAAGTACCTTAAAAGGACATCTCAGAGATTATGTAATAGAGATGTGACGCTATTACTGCATTTGTATGTTCCACTGGCCGGCCTCCTATCGATCTGGAGCTCTCAGCTTCTTAGAGGTCCGGCGAGCGCGATTTACCCATAGGATTCCACGAACACCTATATAATCCATGTCGTGGGGTTTGGACCGGTGTGCCGGGTCGAGGTAGCGTCCGATGTATGTCGAGTCAGAGCGTGTAAGTCATCGGAATTGCCAGACCAACGGACCTAGCGGAGGAGCCTTCCTTGCAGTCCACATTAGTTGCTTTAGCCCGAATTTGAGTCTCTCCCGGACTCATTGCGGCTGAAGCGCACTTGAAATGGTTACAGTCGCGATGTTACGGCGCACATACCAAAGACTACTTGGTACCTTCTTGCCAGAAACTGTTGAAACTTTGTCCAAACTTTGTCTGGCTTTGTCCACATGACCTGTTTGGTGGCTGTTGACTTAAGGGGTCAGACTCAGATCAGGATGCCACACATACCGCTTTCTCTACCCACAGGCCCAACCCGATCGTGATTCACGCGGTTCCATCGGTAGTAACCCCCAGTAATCGATGGATGGAGTAAGCACCTCTCTGTGCAATATCTCTGGCAGGCCCCTTACTCTCTAATCGGCCGAAACTTTGCAAAGGACTGATGTAACAAGTTTGCTGCCAGTAGTAACTTCAGTGTTAATATCTTTCCAGGGTGAGGTACAGATTATCACGCCTATCGGATTGTTCACATGCCGAGTCCCGCGTGCCGACCAGGATACACTCAGTAATGACAGGTCATGTGGACGCATTTTCGTGGCTCACCCACTCTCCTCCAGGGCCCAAGAAACTTTGACTTAACCGTATCAATTGAGCTCGTATCCGGACCAGCTCCTGCTGTTTCCTTCCGTAATGCTTAGCCAGTCTTCAAACGGGACTTTGAACTCGCTCTTGACAAGTAAGCATCATAACCCCTTATCAGCGCTGTGCTGATTCATCATCCTTATCTTATTACGTTGCAGGACAAGCAAGTCAGTGAGTCAATGGTCCACTTGCCGGTATAGCTTGGAAATCACTACAATCCTCATCATATAGATTCAACCGCGGCGATGTAGCTTTCATTATCGTGGCAGGCGCTATGGTATCTTTCATGATTCCTGGTCTTGGTTTGTAAAGTTCTATGTTGAGGAGTCAGTGGATTTCTGCTGACCTCTTTTAATTGTAGCATTTCTTTACTCCGGTCTCGCTCGGAGAAAATCCGCATTGTCTCTGATCTGGGCCGTGACTGCAAGTAATGCTGTATGCATCTTCCAGTGGTATTTTTGGGGCTATTCATTGGCCTTTTCTCCGACGGCGACTAACGGATTCATCGGCAACCTCGCCAACTTCGGCTTGATCGACGTGCTCGATAATCCATCCCCGGGCTCACCTTTGATTCCGGCCTTGTTATATAGTTTTTATCAGATGGAATTTGCTTGCGTTACAGTAGGAATCCTGATGGGCGGGATCGCGGAACGTGGCAGGGTCCTCCCCGCTATGATCATTACTTTTTTGTGGATGACTATCGTTTACTGCCCTCTGGCCTGTTGGGCATGGAATATTAACGGGTGGGGATATAAGTGGGGTGTTCTGGATTATGCTGGTAAGGCAGAGGCTTGGATCTCACCTTGTTATCGCACAGGCTAACTCCTTCTGTGTCTGGTAGGTGGAGGTCCTGTCGAGATTGGCAGCGGAGTTGGTGGGCTTGCGTACGCCTGGATTCTCGGAAGGCGGCAAGAAAAAGAGCTACTGAACTTTAGACCACACAATGTGTCCATGGTCAACCTTGGCACATTCATCCTCTGGTTCGGATGGCTGGCGTTCAACGGAGGCAGTGCATTTGGTGCGAACCTCCGTGCGGTCATGGCAATATGGAATTCGATGCTCGCAGCCGCTTTTGGTGGGATTGTTTGGTGCCTCCTCGATTATCGCTTGGAGCGCAAGTACAGCATGGTCGGTTTTTGTTCAGGAACTATCGCTGGCTTGGTGGCAGCCACCCCTGCTTCAGGTTACATCAACCCATGGGCTGCTGTCATCATGGGCATCATCACCGGCGCAGTTTGTAACTATGCAACGAAGAGTAAGTACCCTGATAGCATTGCCAATTCACTGTCTGATCTGCTACCACTAAAGTTAAATCCTACCTCAAGATCGATGACGCGCTTGATCTTTTTGCCGAGCATGCTATGGGTGGTGTCATCGGCTTACTCACGAACGGGATATTTGCTTCACATAGCGTCATTGCGCTTGACGGCGTGAACACCAACGTCAATGGTGGTTGGATTGACCACAACTACAAACAACTCTACATTCAGTTTGCATACGTCTGTGCTACTTGTGCTTACACCTTTGTGGTGACGGCGGCTATTGCCAAAGTTATCGACATGATACCTGGCCTCCACCTCAAGACGACCCCCGAGGGTGAAAGCCTTGGTTTGGATGAAGTCGAGGTGAGCTTACGCCTGTTGATCCAGATGACCACAGCGCGTGATACATTGCGGCAGATTGGAGAATTTGCGAATGATTACATCGAAGTGCGAAGAGACTATACCGATTGGATGACCTCAGGCGATCCCAGGAGCGAGCAGGCCACCGAGGTGCCAACGATGGATATCTCCTTTAATGGGGATCAACAGCCTGAGGGTCAGCTGGACCTACCAGTGAAGGTCCACCATATGGGTAAAGAGGAGCCATCGCTCGCCCCAATTCCAGAAAAGTCGGAGATGATAGCTGAAGTCACAGAAACTCCGTAGAGTTCATCCCTGAACGTTCCTCCTTGTAGAAAAAGGGAGACGCAAAGCGGCCGCAAAGACGAAGGAAACGACACTTCGAATCACATAAATTTGACACATTTCGAAACCCTCCCGTTCACATTTATTATCATAGTGTGCTGAAGCGATCGTGGTAGAACGATGTTAAGTATGTACAATCCAAGTATTTTTAACCTTCTCTGGGATACAGTAACCTATGAACAATCTGAGAAGCGATCATCAAGAAATTAGGATTCTGATCAACAATCCCATCCTAGCACGAAATCCCCACTCTCTTCTGACACATGGGTAGCATTTTCATGAACTCCAGTCTCGGTGCCAGAAATCAGGGCACCGCAGATCCCCGAGCCAAACTCCTCGTGCAAAAGAAGGTCAACTACGTTGCGCGCAGCGATAGTTTCAGTTTCCATCGTCGAAATGAACCTGTGGGTCATTTCGTCAGCTGAGTGAAGGACGGCAGAAAAGCGACGCACGGTTCAAATGCGTTCACGTAGTAGAATCCTTGATCGATCTTGACTGGAGGAAACCTGGCAGTGGGGGGTAAAACTGGATATGCATCCCACTTGCAAAAAAGTACGAGTGAGCGGGGAGGCAAGAAGACAGTACACATATACCGACCTCTTTCCTGTGTACCCAACCAACATGTTCGAATGCCTTGGAAAGCCACTCATCCGAGATACGCTGCTTCGAAAAGATCTTAACATTCCATTCCTCTTGGTCAACCAAATGCACAGTCTCATTTGTTCTACGAACACGGCCATGATATGACAGGGAGTTGAATTCGGGTTCAACTCCACCAGATTGTACGCCCAGCGAAGTCGTAAGAATTGATTTCGGCGGGTATTCGCCTGGGGACAAGCCAAAATAATCTGCCTTCATCTTATCGTCACGAGTGGTAAGTAGTGTGACGTGGAGACGGATATATGGCTGTGGAGGGATTTGGTTCGCAAGCTCCGACGAAATTGAGATGCTTGCTTGGTGGAAAGGGGCGGCGAGAATAATGCCTCTGTACACTTGTGTTCCTGAGGAGGTACGAACGGCCCACAAAGATGAATCGGGAATGCGAGTGATTTCTTGCACCTACATAGGATTATTCAGGCTGGACAGTAGATAGCAAATAATAGTACCACACCTCTGTGTTTAGATGAACATGAGCATTCGACTTGTCGAGGAAATTCTCAAATATGCGGAAATTACCCGAGGCTACGCCGACCGCACCGGTAGCAGCCATGCACGCCATGCACCCCAATCCGTGGATATTGTCAACATTCTGGAGTATATGACCGTTTAGTGAAGTGTCCAATTTCCCGGCACAAGAGCAGTAACCCTACCTGAGCATAATTGACGCGCGTAGATGCTTCAACCATCTCTCGAGAAAACAATTCAGAGACGTCATTTGCGTTAAGGTAGTCGATACATGTAGAATTGACCATTTTGTCCCATTCGAACGAGGTGGCAAGGTCTGCAACATCATCCCACCGGGGTGATCCGGTTGTGTACAAACCCAGGAACCGTGAGAGCAGATTTTGGACGCTTGGAAGTGAATCAGTCAAGTAACGTGAAAGAATCACCACCTACTCACAGTTTTTGGGTCCTGACTGGAGCAGTGTATCCGTATCTCCACAGGATTTTGAGTGTTGTCCACCAGCTCTTGTAGAAGTTCGAGTTGTCCAACTTGAATCGAATATTAAGGATTGTTCTGTGACTGGGAATAATTGACATGTAATACTTACAACAAGGACGAATTTGCTACCATCCCATATCCCCATGTCCGAAAATTCGTCGCCAAAATCGTTGAGAGTGAGGTTAAATTCCTTCGACGCTCTCATCATATTCTTGTTTGCATCGATAAATATCGAGGCGCCGAGCTCAATGGGCCCATAGGTAGGATCACCATATGGGTATACAGTTGTGCTCCCTTGACAATGCGCACGCGTCAACGAAGTTAGCATCCTAGCTGAATATAACACTCACGGCCCCCAATATAGGACGCGCGCTCGTAGACATCCACTTCCACATCAATTTCAGATCTTTCTTTTGCTTTTGATATCCAAAATGCCGCAGACGAGCCCGCAGCGCCCGCACCAACGATAGCTATACGAGGTGTTGTGCTGGTAACTTGCTCTTCTGTGACAATTGTTTGAGTGGACTTGAAAAACGGAAGCTTGAACGGAAACTGGAACGCGAATGAGGGACTTATTAACGAAACACACAAGACGGTGCGAGTAAACGAATACATCATGTACGTGGGTGTCGTGTAACTTGGTGTGACTTATTAATGCCTTGAATGACAGAAAATAGAAGCTCCGCGAATGGCAACATATTCATGGGTTTAACTATGATTCGCTCTACACTTCCTCGCGCAGTGTATCGGGCGACTGCCTACGCTACCCGGTGCGTCCATTTTGGTTCCTCGGCTACGTCTTACGTCCACAAATACGGTGAAAAGCTCGCGCAAAAGGCTCAAGAGTGAGCGTGTTCTTCTGCGCGTTTCCAACATTTCCTAATAAGCGTCATCTTTGCCATTGCGCAAACACAGAAAGGGACTGGACCTCGAGGAGTTGAGATCACAGGCTCGTGAAGAGGCTCACCTCAAGCAGAAGGAAGAGGCTGCCTCCCGCCTCGCGTCATTCAAGACAGTTGGCCCACACGTGAAGACTCGGACCAAATCCCCTGAAGGCGCAGGAGCATTCAACACACGCAAAGACAGCTCCCCAGTCAAGGTAATCGTTATGGATGTACCGATCCGTACGCAGCGGTCCTAAGTGTCATTCTCGCCAGCCACTTTCCTCAATATTAAATCTCCCGAAACTTATGACCACGCCACATACACCGTCACAAATATCCGCGTTGTGGACTGCATATCATGCTTCACGATCCAACGGTACCGGAAGAGGTTATATTTGTGCTTCCCTCCCCCTGGAATCGTATCGTGCAATGGCTCGTGTTGCAAAAAAGTTCCCAGTCTTTGTTGCGCCGGTCCCTAGGGTTTCTGCCCCGCATCCATCCCCCAGAGAAGGCGCCGGCACAGCCCACGAGTTCTTTTTCCTGCAATGGGACTTCCACCCGGTTCCTCCGGCCCCCTCCGCCACGGAATCGGACCCGTTCAAACCCGCGACGTCAGGTTCCTCATGTCCCGTTCCCGAACTCTCCACTGTCCTGTTTACGCCGCTCCAAGAATATAAGCTTCGCACATCCTTCGCGACGCCGTACCTGGTTCTAACGTTCTACACCGATTTGTCTCAGTCGCATGGGATAGTATTGCTCCGCGGAGAGATCACGCCCTCCTCCACATTGGCGGCCGCCCAGCCAGGGCAGGAACCTCCAGAACGTTTCCTCCTCAGTCAAGTTGACGCTCAGTTGCTGGCGATGGGCCTTCAAAGATCTTATCTGTGGGAAGAAGATAGAAAGGATGGGGACCATGATCCAACCGCTGAAACATTACTAAGGCAATTTCATGAGCAACCCGAAAAGTTTAATTGGCAAAGCCTTTTAAAATCCTCGAATATCTTAAAGTAGCGCATCTTTGCCCTGCGATTGTCGTGCAGCAATGAGGTACAAGATCGAGTGGTCGATATTGAATACCCAATACTAGATTGCGAGAATGAAAAATACAAATGCAATTGAATCCACTATACTGCAGTAATCAGTGGGGCTTTCTGAATCCATTCGTTGTCTGCGAGTTCCTTTATGACAAACGCCGCAAAACCCGCCCGTGAAAGAGTAGTCCCCGTCCTGCCATCTCCTCCATATCCAGTTACAACATCCCGATTACTCGAGTTGGTCAGGAATGGGACCCGAACAATTGTCCAGTCCACCATGTTACCCTCCGTGCGAATGATGTTCCCGATGCCTACGACGTCGCTATACACTGTAGGCGCCAAGGTCCTGATGCCGCCAACCGCCAACGACCATTTCAAACTCTGCTTGTCGTGGGGGTCAGCCATGCTCATGGTACCAAGAGCAATGAGGCGTTTAACATTGCGTATCATCATGACCTTGATGACCAAGGAATATGCCCGGGCCAGAGGTTGTCCACCGGGATACGTTCCATACGATAACTTAGGGCCAAGAGCTGAGAGAACAGCGACTACGTTTTCCATCGCAGCCGAGAGAGCGGATTCATCGTCTAGCCGGCCCTTCAAAACGGTGACACGGGTGTCATTTCTGATTTCCTCGGGGAGTTTCTCTGGGGAACGAGCGAAAATGACGACGGTGTGCGAAGCAGCAAGCGCTTCCTTGACAAGTAGTGTACCACATGGACCTGTGGCTCCGAGGACGAGTACGTGCATCTTAAGGAATCCCGAGGCCTACAAAAAGGGGTGGATGAACGGCCTAAGCTAAAATAGCAGTCAGTGTTTATATACTTACAATGCAACAATATTTCGGGACCGTGCCACGGATGATTGGCAGGGAGTGTTCGCGAGTGTTGCAGCGTTACAGGGAAGCTCACACAAGCTTGGACCGTGTGGGTACTGTGATCGGGATAACCTGACAGGCTTGCGGCTCAGCGCTCAGCGCTCGGGACCGATCTGGATGCTGAGCCTACACCGCAAAGTCAGCCCGGGATTGGGCGAGGCGCAGGTTCCTTACACACCTCTCCGGATAATCGTTCAGCCGTTCGAGCTTTGCTCTTCGCAGTAACCCAAGATTAAAGAATCAAGCTAGGAGCAGCTGTGTCAATCGAGTTACAAATGCAACAGGTGACGTTCCGCAATACAAAGGGGATATTACATTGGCACTGGCTGGAGTACAAATCGATCTAGGATATAGGAATCCTTGGCCAGTCCCCAGCCTCCAAAGCCTCTCGCTCCAATTCGAGAATATCTTTCCCGAGTTCGCCCACGGACTCCAATTCCAGTTTCTTCATATCCCTCCCATATGATTGGCTGAACGCATCCACCATTCCCTCCACCACGTCACGGACCTGAATCTGCTTTCCAGCCGCCAGTCCTATGCACCCGGCCTTCACGTCCGCTAGTCCGCAAGCAACCACCTTGTCAAACCATTCCAAGGGCTCTGGGGTAACGTTCATAGCAAATCCGTGTGTTGTGAGCCGATGGCGAACCTGAACACCAATACTGGCGACCTTCATCGTGGGGTTCAAAAACACACCGGTGTGTTCAGAGGGGATGTGCGTGAGTTTGTGAGCGCTCGACAGATAGTTCTGGATCATTTTTTGCATTTTGCATATGTATTCACGTATGCCCATGGGTGGCGACGTGCGACCCAGGTCAAGGAGAGGGTAACCGACGAGTTGGCCGGGTCCGTGGTAGGTTAATTGACCTCCTCTCGAAGCTGAGACAAAGTCAGCACCAATTTTCGTCAAGCGGGCTCGCTCTGTTTGAAGGTCGTGTTCGGTTTGTCGTCTTCCTGACGTGTAAACGGGTCGATGTTGCAGTAACAAAAGGATATCATGATGGGATGATGCACGTCGTGACGCGAGCTGAATCTGATGGATTTTCTCCTGCAAAGCAAGCGTCTTCGCGTAGGATAATGGCGTTTGAAAGTAATGGTAGAACACAGGTGGCAACTTTGACATGTGAGTCCGTGGACAAGTTCAAGGTTAACGTCGAATGACGTAATGACTCTAGCCTGCCGTATCACAGAACTTCAATGTACGGCATCTCTCCACCTACTGCTCGAACCACCAATGGGAAAGTATTCAAATCAAATACCGTCCCATGGATTCAGACAGGCCACGGAGTTTGTGGCGTTGAAGTGGCTTGTTGTCCACCAAGCGTCGTGTGGTCCGTGAAATGTCCTCGGCAAACCCGAATGATGCTGCCCATGCATCAAGTCCGCGGTAAATGTCCCTGGCAAGTACGATCAATTCGCATGTATTATATAACATCGCCGTTGACTTTTAGGCTTGTTTCTTGGACTGTTTCGTTTTACCCCACGCCATGTCATCTTTGTCCAAGCGTTCCGCTTGAACCTGAACATGAATAAGCATAGCGTGGATTGCTACCGTTAACGCCGCAGCTTACCCCGTATACCTCATTCCCTTCGAAGCCTGTTGCAGGTGTACCTACCCTTTGGTGTTCGTACCTCGGTGGCTTACCGAACGTGTTATCCCATGTGCCGCTGTTCCGCGCGAGGGAATCGAATGCTCACAGCGGCGACCTCGATGCCAGGGTCAAAACATGACTTCAACGCTTGCAAGCATTTCCTTGGCCTCGGAGTTTTTCTTTCTTCACAATTTCGGGATGCACTCACCTAGAGCGATCATCCGGTTAGCAAGCGAAGTGGAGAATGTGGTAGAGTGTTCGCACGGCACTGGGCCGACAATGGGGCGCGAAAAAGGGGGCCATGATAGAGTGGTCGAGAGCGTAAGTTAAATGTTCTACCCTCCGTATGTCTTAAAGTATGCGTAGTTCGCCGACCGCTACGTGGTCAAGAAAGAAGAGAACGGACGTCATTGCCATAGCATCAGCATCCCAGTATATACCAGGACCCTTTCCAACTATCCTCGTAAGTATACCAAGGCTATGAATAGTCCGGTACGTGTGGCAGCTACTCCATGACATGCGCAGCACTCGGCGATCTCATCTTTCACCCATTCTCCCGGTGCTTCATAGTTGAAGCCGGCCACTTCTTGATGTAGGGGCGCAGCGCATAGCAAGTGCATTGAAAATAGCGAGAAAACATGTCAATGTAACAGGAGGTTCCAAAGGAATTATCCGGATTCAAGAAGACCATTGTGTTGCATAGTACGACGATGAAGATGTCATTATTCCGTGTCCCAAACCTCACCCAGGCGACGTGACCATTGGTATGCGTGCCGATTCGCCACTAGTAGAAAGCCAGTGGAATATCTCGCAGGTTCCCACTGTCCACTTCCTCGGCCGCAAAATTAATGGCTCATGAGATCGAGACTCAGTTACGAAGGGCCGCTTTACTCCATTGAACATTCTCCATCTGGAATCGCCACGCATATGACGCTGTGCCTTAATGACGATATATTTACGGACAGAATCCCGCATCGTGGGTTGGTGGCCCAGCATCGTTCTTATGCTCGTCTCACTTCCGCATTTCAGCTAACACTATACATGCCCATCGACACAATCGGCTGATTCGTTCGCTTGGCACGTATATTTTAACGAGCAAGACGGATGGTGTCAAATTGACCCAATCTGATTAAGGATGGCTATAAGTATCATCTGTGGATCAAATGCTAATTGAGGGTCACACCCGACACCTCATGGCAGGGCACGTCACTTTAGTCGTAATGTTTCTGACGGGGATGTGTACCTCAGCTCGGAGAAACTGTTCTTGTATGAATCTGCGGCTTTCCGTCGACCAACTCCAGGTTCTCTAAAGATGGTTCAATGTGGCCCACGGACCAGCGCTCATCAAGTACGCAAATACTCGAGACGACTGTGATGTTAGCGAGTTGGCGTCGACCACTGAACTATTGACGGATGGGAAAACAGAACTATCATTCATGGCTTTATCATACATTCATGCGCCGGTATGGTATAGAGATAATAATAATATGCGCATGGAACGGGGAAGATAATGCACCTGAAATAGACGGAAAGGTTGTGTCCCGATCAGAAGAGCCTCGAGTTGCCTCTCTTAGAGGACTTGGAACGGGGTTTTTTTGTGCCCCATGACATGTTGTCGTCCTCGAGCATTTCGGCCTGCAAGATTATGTTAAATATCATAGAGTACCCTCTGGATACTATAGTGCTCACATATCCACCGTTACCGGAGGTTGCTGAGGCCGATGGTGACGTTGGTACCGGCTGGATGTTCTACCATGGCACAGTCAGCAGAGGGAACTTGACAAACACGCTTGACCTACCAATGCAAAAGTGATATCCAATGGGGAAGGATGGTCATGGACAGAAACAGAGCAGTTGCTCGACTTGGAGCTCTACCGATAGAAAGTGGGTCATTAATGAGAGCTTGCGTACCATGCCACCGAAGTATTACCTTTGTGCTGGTGATGGACTGTCTCTTGAATGACGCAAGGGGAGACATTGTGTGCAGATAGGTTGTAGAGAGGAGTGCTTGGTTTGAACGACACGCAGATGTAGATGTGGATGTGGATGCCTCTTGAAAGCAACGATACGCCTCTTTTATAGCTTAGAGGACATTTTAAGGAACCCCTACGGGATGGACTTACTGTCACATGCCTGCCAGGTGCATCAGAGATCTCGCCAAAGAAGCCACTTGGAAGATGCGATGCGGCGGGCTCTTCCAAATTTGTCATGTCAGGTCGGGGCTCGGAAGAGACAGGTACGAGCACGGGACTCGCTCGATAACCTTGATAGCACCGATGGACCGAAACAATAAATCACTCCAGGCCTTCCGGATTGGTACTCTTGCGTGTACCAATTTAGTCAAGTCTGGACTAGCAGGCCGCCTTGATCCCGCGGAAACTTTGCCTGAAATGAGACATAGCAACGTTTTTTCTCCTTCTCGTGGTAATTACCATGACGTTGTTCGCCACTAACCATTTTCGTAAAATCCGTCAAGCAACATAACGAGGCGATGCCATTCTCGCATCGAGTCACGTGGAAGGCTGACTGACAGGGTAGTTGGAGGCTTCACGTAAGACAACCTTTCGGCTGGCATCCTGTCACGCCCGCGGTCACGACGCGGCGCCAAATCATTTGTCAGAGGTCGTATTCACGCCCGGCTTGAACGACGTTGCAGTATAATGACTTTATCGATGGAATCATCGGGCATTGCAGTCCATTGCGGTTCTGACGGGTCCCCTGTATCTGTTCACCCTGGTACGACGATGAACTGCAAAATATGTAAGTCCCCAGCTTACCCGAGTCTCCTGATGTCCTCCAGACTGAATGTGGGCTTCTTAACCCTGTTGGCGAGGTCCCCTGTCCACGCTTGCCAGCCAGGCATCCTGCCACACAACCAATGGTGCCTTTGGGCCCGGTGCTTTGTCCTTGGCAGGCTCTACAGACTCTGATGATTGATTATGGCATATCCTTGGATTCTCGCAACGTATCGGCCATGTTCTATTATGGACCGTTCGGTGTTTGCGACCTCCCAAATGGGGTCTTTCTTTATTGGTCTCATTCGAGGCTGGATCGAGCCGGTCGCACCCAGAGACAGTGGATGCCCTATGATGATGTCCCGGCCACTCCTCCGACAGTGAGAAGATTGTACTATTTCCAGCCCCCTTTCAAGTCGACCATTTTTCCATAACGGATGACCTTTTAACTTTATGCGTCGATGAGATTTCACCAGAAAAACTTGCGGGCGTGGTGGTACAAGTGGTTATTTTCGTGTCCTGGGTTGGTCACGCCTGCTAATTCAACAAAAACAGGTTCAAAGTGTTTGCAAAATGGTCATCAGGTTGGCGATTATACAAACATTCCGTAGTCGGTGGCGCATTGCGGCGCCCGCGTGACCAAGATCACACTGGTTGCTACGCAGCTGTTCGGGTGTTCCTCCCAATGGGTTGTTCCCCCCCATTTCAAGGTGATGGATGATCACCCACCCCCCTTCTTGCGTGTCATGCGGTCCGTTCTAACGCTACGCACAACACGACCCCGACTCTGGTGCTTGGCGGGGCCAAAGTTCAGGAATTCGTCTGTCAAATGGCCGCCTGTGAATTTAACTGCGTTGTGTTCGGATGCCCCTACCTTGGTATGATTTTCTCAGAGATAGTCACCGCCTGCATTCCATGGTTCCGCGAACTGAACGGTTGCCCTTGTCACTCACCAGCTCCACCGGCACATGCCGGGGGCCAGTACTCCGCTTCGGTACAGGCCATGCGATGTTCATTAGCCACCGATCTGCGAGCAGTTCGGGTGCCGTTCGCAACGCAGCAGTGGCGTTGGCGGGTACTCTGGCCAATAGCAGTGGGTCGATTATCATTCTTTGGCTACCTGCGGCCGGTAAAGGGAGGGCTTCTGATCTGAGTGATAGAACTGGCGGATGAAGTTCATATCTTTCTTTCCAACGAGAAGTCCCTGGCACCAAGCACTTAAACTCCAGACCTGAGTTTCCAAACACGAGTGGCTAGTATAGCTTATGGGGAGCATTCGCCCGGTTCAGATGCGAACTTTGTCAGTGTTGGCGTCTTTGCTTGTAGTAGGAATCGGTACGGATCCAAGCAACTCGCGGTCAACTTCACAACGTCGACAATCTCCGTCGGTACTTGCCATAACTTCTTGTTCGCAAATTTCCTCAGACGCCTACAGTCAGACTCGATTGGTGTGAATGATAACGAGTTATTGTACGGGTGCCAAGTAAACAGCATACATACTACGGTGAAAGCGGTTAGAAAACAAGGCCGATGGAGTGATGACCTAATCGTTACATTGGCGCGGTTGCGACCCATGAGGAACATCTCTCATCTTCTCATTAGCCTTTACATCGTACAATTATATTCTCCCTTTCCTTCCCGGACTACCTTCGCTGGAACAACGGACACCGCGATATGAAGGGTTTTACCAAAGCCATCAAACGGTGAGTATTCCTCTATTGTAGTCAAAGGCAGTTCTGCTTGATCAGGTGCAACTTATCACCACGGTCGATCTTGCGCATTCTTGACTTGTTCCGAAGCTCATATCATCCCACACAGGACGCCTCACCTTGTTACCTCAAAAGCCGGGTTTTCAAAGAGTCAGTAGAGTATCTTTCCAGAATGCTGCGAATGACTTTGTGCTGTTCTTAGAGTCGTCCGATCCCGAATTTGATGACTACAATGCTCACTTCTCTGCTCTCGAGCAGTCCACAGAGAAGTTACTCAAGGATACCAAGGCCTACACTGAGGCAGTCATAGGTATGTCATCTCTAGTTTTCAATATTCTATGGACCATCGATACCGATCTCCCATTTCTAAGCCCTGTTGACCGGTGCCAATGGCTTTGCAAATCACTTCAACATCTTCTATTCTCCAATGGCCGGAGAACTCAGCTTAGCCAACAAGCATCCCGATGTTGCAGCCACGATCGGCAACACTCCTGCTTATGCCCAGCACTTAGATGAGCTCCGGTCTGCCATATCACCGGAGCTCGAACTCATCGAGTCCCGTGTGGTCTGTCCGGTTAAGGAGTTCCAGGGTGTGTTGAAGGTCATCAGAAAGACAATCACGAAACGTGATCACAAGCTGATTGATTATGATCGATTCAACAACTCGTTAACCAAGCTTCGAGATAAGAAGGAGAAGAGCTTGAATGACGAGAAGAACTTGTTCAAAGTTTGTCATTCAGTGCATAAGTGTTGTATGGTTAGCTGTCTAAACCGTGTCCCTAGCTTGAACAAGATTTCGAAGTCGCAACGAATGAGTATGATTATATCAACAACATGCTCAAGCAAGATCTGCCTCGATTCATGCAACTTGCAAGCCAATTCATCAATCCTTTATTCCAATCCTTTTATTACATGCAGTGAGTCTGTTGTCTGATCATTTGATAGCCGTTTTTATTGAATCCAATCCTTCGCAAGGCTCAATATTTACTACCTATTTCTTGAGAAGATAACCTCTTTCTCCGAAGGCAAATACAATGTCACCAATGTTCCAGGCTCGCAGATCCAAACTGATTACGAGAACCAACGCACGGATGCTTGGAGCCACATTGAGGACCTTGGCATCACCAAACGGATCGTGTCTACATGTACGTGGATAATATCTTCTTTGTTGATTTCTCCTGCTGAATAACTTATGCAGCCAAGCTTGTTCAGACGAAGCGTGCGGAAGGTGGTGTCAGTGCACCTATGGGGCGCACACTCAGCACAACAACCGCATCAAGTTCTGCAAGTGTTTCTTCTCGTTCTATGCCACCGCCTACGTACAGTGGTGGTGGTTCGTCATTTGTTAAGAAGGCCCCTCCTCCCCCACCCGGCCAGCCAGTAGCACCACCACCACCCTATTCCGCCCCGAGTAATGGAAATGGTGTTGCTGCTGCGACGAAACGACCGCCTCCGCCCCCACCACTTAAGCCTAAGCCGAAACCCGAACCTATGGTCGAGTACGTTACGGCGCTGTACGATTTCGATGCACAGGTGCGTGGTAATTCTTAGCGGGAGCTTACGTAGAACTCACGCGCATACATTATTCAGGCCGACGGCGATTTGTCTTTCAAGGTTGGTGATCGAATTGTGATTGTGAAGAAGACGGGAAGTCAGGAGGATTGGTGGACTGGCCGTCTGAACGGAGTTGAAGGAGTTTTCCCTGGTAACTATGTGCAATGTTGAAAAGGATCACAAAGCATATTCGGACTTGGTTCTTTTGGAGGCAACATAGAGTTCCCTCATTGTCTGCGACTGCAGGTTATGATTTATTTCACTTGTACTTTTTACACGAGAGCCCTGGAATGTATTCACAAATGACTCCTAAATATCGGTGCCAACCGCCTTCCGTTTTGATTCGTTTCGACTCACATCTCCCACATAAATATCTCAGAGTCTTGCTCGTATCTGCCTTGTATCCACAGCAGACAGACAGACGGTTGTCCCCAATGCCTATCAACCAACCTTCCAATCAGATAAAGTGAGACTCTGCATTTCTCAGTCACATCAGGCTCACATCCATTCAAAGACTGACAAATGTTTCCATCGTTCGCCTGAAAAAGGGCGGGAAACGTTTCGAGGTACTCGATTATCCAACTGTTATCAGGTAGGCTCGTCCTTATACCCGGGTCACAGATTGCATGTTACAAGAACAAAGTACAAGAATGGCGAAACGGCGTGTCAGTCCCCAGTCGATCTATCCCTGTGCCCTGCCTCACCGAGCATTTAAAGTGAAACAGATCTCGATAGCGTCCTCCAAATATCAAACGTGTTCATCAACGTCTCCAAGGGTGAAGTAGCAAAATCGAACGACCTCCAAAAGGCGTTTGGAACGTCATCCGTGGATGAGGTCGTGAAAGAGGTCGGTCCACTGTCACCCCGGTCGTGTCTTGCATGCCAAATCGTCTTGCAGATATTGAAAAAGGGAGAGCTTCAAGTTGGCGAGAAGGAGCGCGAACATGACCTTGCTTCTTTACGCAAGGAGATCGCAACCCTTGTAGCGGAGAAATGCGTTGACCCCGCGACACAGCGACCGTATCCTGTCGGTATCATCGAGAAGGCGATGGCAGAGGCGGGGGTGAGCGTGAAAGTGGGCAAGAACGCCAAGAGCCAGGTAGGCGGCTTTGTGCTTGGAGCTGGCCGTCGGTTCGAGTTGACGGGGGTGTAGGTGTCGGAAACGTTGCGGCTGATTCAATCGGGGTCGAAACTGCCCATTCAGCGTGCACGGATGCGCGTCCGTGTCGCGGTCCCCGCCGAAGTCGGAGAAGGGTTGGAGGAACGGATCAAGTCGGCCGCTGAACAAGTTGAGCGAGTGGACAAGGCAGAGATGTGGGAATACGTGAGCGGTCATGGTGTTTTCTGCGCCCGGTTATCTGACAAGATGACGCTAGGTCATGTTGATTGATCCTCCTCAGTTCAGGACGCTCGCTGATCTGCTTCAGAAGGAATGCAAGGGAAGGAGCCGCCTTGATACCCTCACGCTCGCCGCGACGGCGGATAGTAGTTAGGTAGTACACCTCACATTTCGGTGGAGGCTACTAGCGGATGCTCGTTTACAAAGTTATGTTTGTCGACAGCCTTGTGCTATGCAAGGTGTAAATCAATTGTTTGTAGATCTCATTACACCGTCAGGTTAACCTTATCCTAGTCACGTCCACCTCTGTTCACCGTTGCGCAGACATTAATCACTAGTTTCGTGGCATCATGGTCAGTGTGATCTCCAACTGATTCTCCACTAAGCTGACCGAGACGCTACGCGAATTCACCCGGGAAGGTCAACCGTGCGTGGATTGTGCTCAACATTCGGGATAGCGCACCTTTCCAGGTCCTGTACAAAATAGTCGAAGTTGCCGTCCGCCTCCTTCAAGAGAGTTTCTGGTTGATGAGAAGTACACACCGCAAGGGTGCGAGCACCAGCAGCACGACCTGATTTGAGTCCAGATGGCGCATCCTCGATTACCAAACCTGGCGTGCATCAGGATCACGAAGGATCGCTGGCAAATTCGAAAGGGTAGATAACCCACATTTATTAGAGGATATACCGAGCGTAGCCGCGCCTGCGATGTATGGGCCTGGTTTAGGTTTGCCTTCGGTGACGTCGCCCGCTGTCACATAACCCTTGCGCGGTATCGGTAAGGAGCACTTGGGGAGGGCGAGGCCAATATAGAACCGAGACGCTGGCAATAATAAGATTGTCACCACTAGGTTGAAAGGGATTGTTTAGATATGTACCAGATGTAACAATGGTCCATTTATCTGGTGCTATTTCACCAAGCTGTATCCAGACGGTAAACGAGGATGGGATATTGTCAGTGAATTGAATAGTTGCCTTGTTCAGTAGTTCATGTGCCCCATTGAGGACTTGAGGACCCTGGCCGTCCCTTTGATTCGCCACAAGTTCCTCGAAACGACGGATCTCTTTCTGCAGCGGCTTCTATACGTACCTGGGCTCACGTACGTGGATCGACACCCACCTCGAGTTGTGTCTCCTCCGTGATCCGGCAAAACTCGCGCAAAGTGTCCGTCAGTCTCCTCCCATGCGTGAGATGCGCAACGTTGCTAGGGAGATGGGTATAGTCCTCGCGGAATTTGTCCCAGGCTTCGAGAACGCCGGGAGTGGAATCGATAAGGGTACTGTAAAGTGTGATATCGGCGACTGCAATACTGCTTAGAGTGGGAGCGATTACCCATCCAGATCAAAGAGGATCTGTAGAGAAACGGTAACGTCTGGTCAAAGGAACGAACAAGGTGCATTCCGTACTGCATCGACCCGGAATTTGGTCTTTTGTTCCATGTTTGATCAGGGCAGGAAGAATCGAACAAGAATGTGCGAAATGATGGTGCTATGACCCGCATTTGACCCACCTTTTTTTTATTGTCTTCATTGTAACCTTCCATTGTTGTCCTATTTCGAGTTGATTCAAAGACGCATCCCCAAGTATAAGAATGCCATTCTTCCTCGTTTCGTCCGTTCCCTCCTCTTCCTTTTTATTTCTTCTGAGGCATTGATTGCCCCGGCACACTCACTGTCCTTTTAACACCCGTGTCGTTGAAAGTTATGAAGTTCATCACGTTCTCTATACTCTTGCTCTCGTCTCTGGCTTTGGCCCGTCCCAGCCTCAGACAACGTCGGTCGGGTAGTTTCCAATTCCAGAATGGTGTAGACGCTATTAATCTGAAGTAGGTCCACTCTGCAGTTGCGCCCATTCCATCCCTGATTTCGTCTCACAGCAATCAGTTCGCGTCATTGACCGCCGACTCGCCCTGTACCTCTGGTAACGCTTGTGTCAACAATCAATTCGCCCAATGTGTCAATGGAAAATATGTACTGACTGCTTGCAATCCCGGTTTGATGTAAGCATCGTCAATCTTTCTCGCGGCAGGTCAATAACGCATCTCGTCAGGTGTGCAGCGTTGCCACTAGTCAACTCGCCTGGGACGAGTATCACCTGCACGTCGCAGGCTGACTTGAACGCACGCATTGCTGCCACTGGAGCAACCAATGGTACTAATTCGGCGAATACAACCGCCACCCCCTCCTCTACGGCGGGATCGCTTGCCACGGTCCCGACGGTCTCT
>JBBPJV010000279.1:0-29864 GCA_038088915.1 Sutorius aff. eximius
CTCCTCTTCGTCGTCGTCGTCGTCATCTTCTTTTTCTACGGCATCCCTGCGACGGGACCTAGGATGCATAAACCCCATGACGCTTGCATTCGATGAAAAGCACACCGACCGTTTTGATAAAGCCGTTCCACCCTGATCGAACATCATATCCCGACTAACCGTGCCACCCACACCGTCAGCACGTCCCGTTCGACCCAACTTCACGAGCACGCGCACCTAAAACTCCTACCGCCACCGCGCTTTATCTTGTACTTTCCTGGCGACGAAGAGGCACGTTGAATACAGAGGGCGTAAGGAGGGGATCTACTAACCTGTTCCTCTGACCATGTTCGACAAGGGGGACGTGCTAGGGAATAACAAAAGAACGACTCGGCGCAGTTGCGGTGGCAGTAGATAAGACCCCCAATCATTCCGAATTGGGGCAGGGTGGCAGTGCTGGCAGACCTTCTGTAGCCACTCTTGCTCAACTACTGAGTGACTTGCGCTACATTTTCCTAGTCGATATTTCGAGGGCGAAGAGTGTTGCATTCCTCCAAGCAGAGTACGGCCGAATTTCTCAATATCTCGATCCCTACGTTATAGTGCTCCCCGTGTCAGCGGATGTTGGATCGTGGCCCAAGCCTCATCCCAAGTGATAAATTATCCAAGTATTTCCCCGAGTCTGGTGAACAGAAATGCTCATCATTGTCATCCCACACCCTGCTACGCGTTTATGACAATATTCTATCACTCTGACCGCGAGCGGCATCCGGTTCTTTTTGAACGTGAGCTTCCACCATGATTTTTGAAAGACCTAACCAGTATTGCCCTGTGCACACAACAAACCCGAAAGGGCACTATCACAAAATTCATCCGACAAGCAGAGGGTTTTAGATCATCGCTGTCCTGCGGAGAAACTTGTCAACACAGTGGACCTACCTATCCAGCTATTCAAACCGGTATTCGCATACTTTTTCAGCAGGGCATTTGATCCTAAATACAGCGTGCTAAGTGCCACCATCTGCAATGTCCGGGGTCTCGCGTTGAAGTTCGCTCTCATCCACCACAACGCAGGGGCTCATAGGTGCCATCTCTGGTCTTCTGATGAGGATGTCATGGGCCTTCCTTTCTAAACGTTGGTCGCCCCTTTGACCCCGCGTTCACGCGGTCGATTACAAACGCTCCCGATCGTTGGCAGCAAGGGTTGGACTCCCCGATCCGAGCTGCTGTTGTGTTTCGGCGTATGCAGGAGATGATGCCTCGTCCGCGTAGAACTTCAAATTCTGCCAGAGACCTTGCCGCCCCATGGGTGGCATCTTTACCATAAACTGCGTCGTGCAACAGTTCATTGGCGTTCCCGTCTACTCTGCCCATGACGATGCTTGATCTCTCCGAATTGTGCACGTCTTTCATGCCCTGAGGGAATCGACCTACCGCCTAGATTCGTGGTACGAAACCAACAGCGATGTCACTCCTCTCTACCCATTTTCTCCCACCCCCTACCTGATACTGGGATGACAATAACGCCGTCGTCAAGTTCGTCGCGTCCTATGGCGCAGACATTGATCGAGAGATGGTGTCGACCGGGTTTGTGCCCGAACCTCTGCTACTGACGGATCGACATGGACGCTGGCTTACCGCTGTATGGTGAGCTACGTATAGTCATAATGAGGTATACGCAAGGACTGAGGCTCGATGCTGCGTCGGAACAGGACAAGACGCCTCGAAACGTTGAATTTCCGGAAGGCACTCGTGCGCCTTCACGATACTGGCTACGTGTTTGGCAATCTTTGACCGTCCAACGTCGTGATCACGGAAGGCGGCAACATACGACTGATCGACTTTGACTGGGCCGGAAAGGAAGGTGGTGTCAAATACTTGGTTTTAATTTCAGTCTGTCCTTGCGAGGTTTGGCGTTGATTGGAAGAACTCGGTCCGGCCGTGTCGGACTTGTGTTGGACACTCTGTCGCATACCCCGACCTTCTTTGTCATCCCTGGTATATCATAGTAGCACGCTCGCAACCCCTTCCTACATAGTGCCTCTGTAAACATATCTCGCATCTGCACATGCCCCTGGATGCCTTGCACAATTATTGTCGTTTTCGCACAAGTTGGCCGCGCGGGAATTTTACTCAGATGTGTATTCATCTTCGGTCACTGCACAATACCTCAACAACACCCCGGAATTCAAAATAAAATATTGGTCATTTCCTACAAAGTACCATAGAACGTATTCCGAGACAACCGAAAGTGAAATTCGAATCGTTGTGGTTTCCAAAGTCTCAAATCTGGTCCTCGGTCGCTCGGAAATGAAGACCGAGACTTCCTGCAAGTCAAATGGTGCTCTCTCTGCCAAGTTCCGGTGATGTGTAAAAGTGTTATGAGACGACCGAGGATGCGCACGCATTTGAGTAACATTCCCGCGCGGCCAACTTGTGCGAAAACGACAATAAGTCATCACGCTTACATCAGCGACGTTTGTCGTGACGAGCCCGCCCGAGCCTTTCGACCAGCATACGATGACGACGATACCGTCCCGCCTCGCCCAAGTCTCGCGCATCTCACACAGCCCTGATGAAGCCCGCAAACGCGTCATCGACCTCTACCGAGGCTGGGTCCGCGCCGTACGTCCCCCCATGTCGTCACTCCGCCCATGCTCACGCACCACAGGCACCCGAAATCGTCTCGTTGTACGCCATCCCCGTCACGCCAGCCTACGTCCGCTACTGTATCCGCCAAAGGTTTGAGGCAAACCGACATGTGACCGACCCGCGCGCGATCGAGGTGTTGATACACAAGGGTCAGGTGGATTTGCAGGAGACGGTCAACTGTTGGAAGCAGACAGACCATGTGATGGGGATTCTGCTCAAGACGGGGGGGAGGCCTCAGAGGACGTTTTTGCAAAAGTTTTTGGAGGGTGCGTGTTTCGTTTCAGGGCTCTCGTGGGACTGACGGGTTGTGATAGGCAGAGACGAGGACGCTGTTCGGCCGGCTGCTTCTGGTGTCGTGTAGCATCCCAAATTGCTCATGTCGAGGCAATTCACTATATAGATGGTCCTTTGGACTCTGTCAGATGGCGTGCAAGCGTCACGCCCAAGTTGAAATATTGGTCGTCGGTCTCTCTTCCACAGAGTTTCTACCAAAGAAACAAGCAAAAAAGGCTTGATCATCTTCGCACGCATCTACGCTGTTCAGTGCTGCGTCTGTACGCTGCCTACTTCCGAACAACCCTCACCCAAGGTTCCGTCCCAACGACGGACCCGAATCCAAAAGACTCTCCAGTGTCTAGTCGAGTCACAGGAGAGGAGTGGAGAACGGCGAGGGAATGAACCCGCTGCATGATTCGCTCGATCCAACCTTGTCGTTCTCCCCCGAGCATATATCCGGCCGTCCGCCTTGGACTCGCATCCTACACGCAAGAATAGGTGTATAGAGGGGGCAAGCAGGAAGAGCATAAACACCCACGAGGAAATGTATAACATCGTCAGTGTCGACGACTCGGATGGACTGTCGGCATTCCTTGGGGCACGTCTCCACAGCTCCGTTGGCGGGTGAGGAGCGTGATACCGACACCTGTGTCTTCACGGTATCACTCAGCGCCGATGGGCGTAGTTTTCGGGCAGGGTGGGCTTCCGGCAGCAAACTCCATTATAGCAAGGGGTAACGCAATCGTGTTCTCCTAGGACTGAGACGGGAAAGCTGGGAGGGACTCTGGTCGAGCAAAGACAGGCCAACTGCTTCATACAATACTCTTGGGAGGGTGTTGAACAATGCAAAGGGAAAATGAGAAAGGGTGGTGAGGAGGTTGAATGCAGCAAGGGATGTGGAGGACTGGGGAATTGGATGAGCGACGAGTTTGAGAGGGCGGAATTATCGTCGACGATGTGTAGTCTGTATTCGAACGTTTTGGTTTCGGGGGATGAGATGGTAGTTGGATGGCTACGAAAGGGTGAAACGAAATGTACTCGGCTCGAGAATGACTACGGACAGAAATATACGATCATGTGCTCTGACAATTCTATCCTCACGTGACTAGTCACATGACATGGGCGCGACTCCAATTCAACTTTTGACATGTCGAGAAAACGCGAGGATGCTTCCACCTGGCGTCGTCGAACAACAAGCCAAACTTGGCGTCTCCGCAGAGGAAAGCAAAGCACAGCGTCTACAACGACAGCAAGCCCGATTTCGCGATCGTGGCGGGTCAGTATCCTTTTCATAGTCGTCATGTCGCGCATTGACGTGCGATAGGGCGTTCGTGCCTTCCAAGTCAAACCCGCTCCTGGACGTCCTTCTTGCGCGTACCGTTTCTGGTGAATCACCCTCTAAGCCGCATATAAAGGATATCCCCCCAAAACGTCGTTCGCTTGCCAAGGCTCGTAAAGCATCACCAACTAGAGCGGGCTCGGCCACTGTCATAGATGAAAGCCGGGTCGTAGCTCGTTCGTCGCCGTGCTTCATATCCCAATTTGTGTTTTGAGAACGCATATAGGGACTTCCAAGTCGAAAACGCCAGCGTCCCGGAGGCGGAAACCAAAAGCTGTTGAACCGGATGGTGAGATTTGGCCCTCCTTGAGCTTCATCAAGATTTGACATGTACGGACATGGTTTTCAGCTGGAGCGGACACAAAGCCTACTCCAAAGCGTCGTGCCGGGACAGCAAAGGGCAAAAAGAAAGTCACGGGTACGTCCCCTATTCATCCACTTGTCATATCCCGTGATTTCATTCTCGTAGCCCCAGACTCTGACACGGAACAACCTACCAAGCATAAGCCCACCTCGAAAGGCAAAGGCAAACAGCGCGAAGCTGCCCCATCTACCTTGGACGAGGGACCAAAACCGAAGATGAAACCGCGTGCCGAAACGAAATCAAATCCCGCAAAGGAGGTACTCGTTTCGGGTAAGTTGTCGTTTTCGGCACCAGGTTTTGCAGATCAATGACAATATACGCGCTTACGGATGACGATCAAACGCTCGTAGATGTTCCCCGCAAAGCCAAATCTAGTATTAAAAGGAACACGCGACACGAGGATGATGGCGAAACTGACGACGATGCACCGGTTGTCAAAGAGCGAGCTGTGTCCCAGGCGGACAATTTGAAAGCGTCTAGTTTTAAGACTGCCGTCAAGATGGAAAAGGGTGCGGGTGTGGGAAGTTCGGGTAAGCACACATTGCAGGTTGGAGAGAGGCCACAGGATAGGAAGCATTCCAAACCCAACGCAAAAAAACGGCTGGTATTGCATGACGAGGACTTGGACGTAGCCGTGCCTCCCCCCAAGAAAGGAAAGGCTGCAAAGTCAACCTCTTGGAAACC
Organism: Sutorius aff. eximius; assembly: GCA_038088915.1. Taxonomy (NCBI): domain Eukaryota; kingdom Fungi; phylum Basidiomycota; class Agaricomycetes; order Boletales; family Boletaceae; genus Sutorius; species Sutorius aff. eximius. The sequence goes on from JBBPJV010000279.1 coordinate 5,295, forward strand.
CAAAAATGATATCGAGCCTGAACCTATGCTCGAGCCGTGTTCGACCAAGGAAGGCAAGAGTGGAACTCTGAAAGCGAGTGGTAAAAGGAAGCGAAAGGGCAGAACTCAGCCTGACCAGGATGTCAAACCGGTTGACGACGACGACGACAGCGACGAGCGACCCCTCGAGCGCGTTTCCAAACCCAAGAAACGGAAAAAGGAAGAGGATAATTACGATGACCGACCTCGAAAGGTATTCAAGATTTCCGGATCAGGGTACGTCCTTTTGGATGCCAGCACGCAGGGTATGTTGACAAACCGTGTGTAGCCCGTCTCATCCGTCGTCGCAAAAGTTGAAGGAGAATCTGTCCAACAAGAAACACAAGACCAAGTCTAGCGTCAAGGCCGAGCCCGATGATGCACCGCATCCAAAGTCGGTCACAAAGTCCCTGCCCCGCACAGAGGCATCGAAAGGGCCCCCACGCGAGGTGCTCGAGCGGATCAAGGCAAGCGCGGCCCGATACCTAACATGCGCAGACAGCGAACCAGATGAACTGGATTGTCTTTCGTGAATATGAGAGGACGTGGACAAGGTGAACACGACACCTCCAGGACGTCCAGCCAGTTGGGAAGCGTCCTGGATTCCATCCATCCCTCTGGCTATCCCTGTTACACCCCAACCACAGCGCCTACACCGTTTCTCCATCGGATGTCTTTGAAGAACAACTCATGGCTCCTCTCTGATACTCGTGCTTTGTCCTGCGCTTTCTCGATGTATGCACTTTGCCGTAAATCCAACCTTTGCTATCCTTTACTCTGCCAAATTATGGACGGACAATCATGGCATTGCTCATCTATCACGCGTTGGGCCGCCCTACCAGGGTCGATGATAGCGAACTCAGACATGAGATCCCCACACTGCAGATGACCCCATCGGGCACGCTGTATTCAGGATCAAATGCCTTGCTCGAAAAGTATGCGAATGCCAGGTTGAATAACTTGATAGGGGGTGAGCAGGGTAGGTAGGGGTGTCTGGTTCATACTGGTTAACTCTTTTAAAAACAAGGGACGAATCCCTCACGTTCAAAAAGAATTGACATGTCGCTTTGTTCTCCTACTGGCGACCGAATTGATCCGATGAGAGGAGATTGACTGACCAGAATCACGGGTCTCAATAACAATATGAACACGCATTGAAAGAGGGTCGTCTGAAAAGGCACTCGATGGGGTTTCCCCCTGGATGAAGAAGCCGCTCGGGACCCCCCAAGTCCTCAAGATTGCGTTCGAGATCTCAGCCGTCACATGGACCAAAAACCTCGTAGAGATCGAACGCGAAGGCGCACCGTTCTATCGCCTGTTTCTTGGTGACATTCTTGACTCTGAGGAGACCAGTCCAAACGGTCGTCGTCCTCGAAACGTTGGCCGTGACTCTGAGGATGGCGTTGGTGGGGTCGCCACACACCCCCAGCAGCGACGCTTGCCAGTTGAAGGATCAGCGCTCGGCTTGGGGTCAACGGCCGACAGGGTATCGTCACAAATGCGCGTCGGGGGTGGGACTACGACGATGACCCATTTTTGATTCTCAGACTTGGGGAAACGCAATCCAACCCATGGCCGCATCGGGCTGAGGCATAGATCGCGATGCACCGTCCACTGGCTGAGTTCCAGTGCAAGATGTTCGTCGTCTGAGAGCGGGGATGCTGTAGAGGTCGAGCCGGACCATATTTGTATTGCAAAAGTTGGATGTATTCTCCTTGAGCACCTCCTTCAGTATTTGTGCCCCCGAAACGTTGACTTTTACTGGGAAAATGTCGTGCGGTTCGTCACCGCGGATCCAGAACTGGAGTGTGATATGGATGGGGTAAGTAACTTGGGCCTCCTTGCATCAAAGTCTACATGGCAAAGGGAGAACTATACAAAGTATGTACCGATAGCCTTACGATAAATAGCACCATGGGAGGAGTCCCGAGAACGTCCACGTCCATACTCAGTCCTGCACCTCATCCAGTCCGTTCGCCACCCTGATCGCATCTGGATCCCACCCAAACTCCTCGCTCCGGTGTTTCAACCTTGGGTCGACCGTGTGCTGCTGAGGGGGCGGCGTGATCGGCGTCACGCTCACTGACGCGGGCGGATGGACGTGCGAAGATACGCCTTCCATCGGCGACGGATCGTGGTCCACTTCATCCGAGGAGTGCTGCATGTCCATATCCGCGTCGCCGTCTCGGTCATGATAACCCTCGTGATCACCATCCTCGCTGTCCGAACCGAGATCCATCGCTTGCTCGACGGACATGACCTCGGCGTCTTCGTCATCCTCATCGGCTCCGACCACTTTCTCGTGCTGCCGGTGTGCGTCCGGTGACGGCACGGACCCCGAGGGTTCATGCACGTGTCCGCTTCTGTCCCGATCGCGATCTTTGTGCTGTGATGACGAGGGTTTGGAAGGGGTCTGTTTGGACTTTGATTTTTCGAGTTTGCGAAGGACCTTGGTGATGTAGTCCTTGGCAAACTTCTTGATCTTGGTCACTTTTTCGTCCGATAGCGAATCCAGGCGGCCATCCTTGTAAGACGTCGATTTCTTCTCCTTTTCGGCGATGATGTGGGTCAGCTGTGCACCGCAAGGGCAAGAGAGTCGCGTCATGATACGAAAATGTGGAAGAACCGAGACATAACGCACCTCTTTGGCGTACTTCTTGAACACGTCGGCCTCCATCTTGCCCGCATACTTGCTCATACACTTGACCACCACGGCACCGACGAGCTTCAGCAACCTCTTCTCCTTGTTCGTCTCTTTCTCCTCCCTTGACTGTGGCTTCTTCGGTATCTTTGGCTTCTTTTTCACCATCTCGGGAGGGGGTTCCGATGCCGCAGCAGCAGCTAGTCGTGCAGCTTCAGCCTCAGCTGCGGCATTTGCGGCAGCGATGATATCCGCAATCTCTTTCTTCTTGTCCGGGTGATACTGAACATGGTGTTCCGTAGGGAATATCGCCCCGTGTGATGTCTGTGGAGACGGTATAGGCGCTAGGGGTCGCGGTGGGGGTCGTGTTGCAAGCTTGAACTCTATATCATCGCCTTCCCGGCGCGTTTTCTTCAGAGGTCGGTTGTCGTCATGCGACCCAATAAGGACGATGGATGGTGATTCTGGTACCTCTTCCTCGCCGTTCTAGGAACAACGTACGTGTGGCAGATGAGCGGTCGGTGTATAAAAGGTAAAGGCGGCAACTCACTGCTTTGAGACGCTTTGGTATACGGTAAGCCACCTCGAGGGAATCCCAATACTCGAGAAGCTAAGATGTTTGATGTTAGCATATATGCCCACCCACGGACGGCGTGAACGAACTTTCAACGCCAACGATTTCATACGCTCGTTCTCCGACTCCGTACAGACTTGTACGGGAATTCTGATCCTCGAATCGTCGACCTTGTTCCGCTGAATAAGAGGCCACTTGACCATGGCTTCGAGAGCCTTGAAGAAATGAACCCCGAGTAAGTCGAACGAAGTCCGGGGAAGATGACGAACGCACGAGAATGGTAACCTCCAAGTCTTTGGCATGATCTTGGAGGATGTTCGTCATGAGACTAAACCCACGCAGTCGCATGATTTGACGCAGGGCAGCCTCGTTCTCCGTGATCTTTGCATAACCATGTCAGGTGGGCGTCGACATTGCCAGTAACACGGCGCACCTTTATTCGAGTGAGAAGCTTGGAAAGTACTTTCTTACTCTGTGTCTGTCGGATTGCCTGTACGACCTTTGGTATATCCTTCTCGATCAGAGGCTTGAGTTCGGGCTGTGAGGTGTAAATACTTTGACATAGAAGAAAGCATCAAGGCACAGGAAAGTACCATATAATCCTCATCAAGTTTCTTGCTCTTTCTTCTTTTGTTACCCTTGAGGCCTAGTTTCTCTACATCCTCGATGATTCCCAGAGCTGACGAGCCAAGATATGGTTCAGACTACGAAAATCCGAGGTGTACACGCACCGTCAAGATAGAGATCGTCCATGCCACCGATGTCTGTTTGGGTCTTACCGCCAAGGAAACCCACGCAGTTAGGTTCTCCACAGTAGCAAGGTTGTGCATCATGTCTTGTATGGTCATTCAATGTTCAGCATGACCGGACTCTGAAGGAGTGCGAACGCACCCATATCGGTCCACGTTGTAGTTGAACGTCAATTCCTCATCCTTCTTGATAGCTCGACTTGCAAAGATACCCATCCTGACACGCTCACCTACCTGCCACTTGGCGACGTAACAGTTCGGGTTACAACTGTGATTCGCAAAGCGGCCAATACCGCCTCTTTTGGTCGCATCAATATACTGATCCGCAGACGCAGAGATGAGCAAAATATCGGGAGATGAAATGAGAACATTCACCTCATCTTTTTGAAGCATCATGAAGTAAAAATGTTTGATGCCTTCTTCGGCATAGTCCCGCATCCGTTTCATGAAGGATGGATGAGAAACCACTTCGCCGATGTATTCATAGATAAACGTGTCCCTGTCATATCAAATCGTGAGTTGTTCTCAGATGAAAGTATTATATGGACATACTTTGATAGATCAGACACAGTCCGTAACCCATACCCCTTCTTTTCTGTCAGGACGATCTCGATGTTGGCGTACTCCTTTCGTTGAAATCTACATTCCCCATAAACAGAAAGAGATTGGGATGAGCATGATTCCGACAGAGGGGGTAAGAGATATACCCACCGCTGGTTCTGACAATGGGACCGACAGCGACAATCGTCTGGTAGACATTCCACCTGCGTGAGCCGATTGATACAATCCGAACCATGCCCACATGCATCGGACGGATCATCCACGCCTGCAACGGCGAAAAAGCGCCCAACCACATACCCACCACGGAAAACAACCGGTTACTACGTATTCACGACTACTGCTAAGAAAAGAGATCATGAGACTGACCATGCTCGTAGACGCAATCGCACGTCATGCTCTCCAAAGCCTCCCGCGAACGGCCGAGTGTGTTGTATTGATAGTGATTTTCGACGAGCTCGACAAAGGTCGTCCGGGCTTCCACCTCCGCTCGCGGAAGGTCACCGATGAGCTGAGGGCCCGCACGTTTGGGCTTCCCATTTGCGGGTGCTGGTGTGCCCGATTCTGACTTTTCTCGCTTGAGTGGAGGAGGAGGCGAGGGTTCTGTCTTGACGGACGGTGTCTCGGGTGGTGGCTTGGCATCGTCGAGGTCTTCAAGTTTTGGTGAAGATGAATGTTCACCTTCTTGCTTGATATCGTGTGTCAGTAATGGGCGCATAGATGGACTCTGACGTCGAGAGGGACGTTCGGACATGGTGGCAGAGGGACAGAGTGCACCACGCTGTCAGTAAAATGGGAGCGCTGGGTCAACAACAAAATGAGTAACGATGGAGCAACTAGCGCAACGTCGAGCACGACAACGACACTGGCAACGGTGTCAGCATGATACACGATGTGGAAGCAGACTGAGAACGACACCGACCTTGTCCTTGTGTGAAGTGGCTCCTCGCAGGGAGGGGTACTCCACCGTGTCCGAGCGCGTCCGCAAGCCTGGCAAAAACGTCAACCAAACCGTCGAATGTCGCCCGCGTCGACCTCAAAAAAGCGGAAGCGCGACGACAACGAGGCCAAGATCTCGTTTGCGCTGTCCGACCAGCCAAAATCACAGCTGGGCCCTGTCCTTGGTGAGTAACCAGAATGCCTGCTCGTGGTCGCGCAGGGTTGAAGTGTCCTCGCCACCACAGCCAATTTCCCCGCTATCAAACCACCTCGGTCCACCCCGTTCGACTGTTATCGGACAGAAAAGGCTGCCGTGGACGAGTTCGCAGAGCTGTCTACGTTGATTGCCGGGCAGACTGATGCCGTCGACTTTTTCTCTTCCTCGGAAAGTCGCCAAGCCTCTGCTGGATCTCGGTGCGTCCCCAGTCTCTCCATATATCCACCTCATCCATGCCAGTGTCCAGATATCTTGTTGCGGTGCACAACAAGCGCACCAAGAAATCGACGATTCGCGAGGCACCCCTCCACATCCTGACACGCCAAGTCAAGGCTCTCAAGTCCATCAAGCCTGCAAAAGTCTCTACCTTGCAGCGTCTCGAGGCACGCGTTGCCCTGGGCGAGACATTTGGCACCAAAAAGGCCAAGCAAGCCATCAAGGCCCAAGAGCGAAACAAGGTGGATGTGTCTGCGATGGAGGCAGTTGTGGATCACCTACAGGAACGGATTCAACAGAATACACAGGCTTTGCCTTCCAGAGGTACGTTCAACTAGCGTGTCGCGGGGTAGGTGATCGAGACATATTCGCAGAGGAAGCGCAAGCGACAGCAGATAGTACACGCCTGGTGCCTCCATACAACCCAAGTGCCGAGACACCGTCCGAAATCTATCCTTTGCACAACGTCGTTCCAGAAGTAGAGTGGAAGACCCTATCACCGTCGGCGATCATCCAATCCGAGTCTGACAAGGAACGAAAAACCTTGCTCGCATATCAGCGATCGGACTGGGTCAATCAACACTTACATCACATTTGTTCTTCCCCTTCCCCAAGTAAGACGCACATGTAAGTCCTCCCTGTTCTTTCTTGGTAATTCACCGGGGTTCACATACTTCGCGTCACGTTAAGCAAGATCCTTATGTACATCTCCATCATGATGTCCTTCCGGAACTTGACTATTCGTAAATTCGAGAAGTCGCTCCTCTATGACAAGCTGTCCGCTGTTCCTACTATCATAATCGACGGCCTCGTATCTAGATTCACAGAAACTCCGAGAGGGTCAACAGAGTAAGTATTCTCCTTAATTTCGCATCAGTTCTGACTGAGTCTTGCTGTCCAGACCGCAGTCGACCTCTCAGACGGAGACGCTTTTGCTCACGCATATGTTTGCACTATGCCTTCGTGTCGACGACTATGCGACAGACACAACACTTATCGCGCATGATCTGAGCCAAAAAGTTGCCACGTACGTCGTCATATCGACATGGAGATCCTTTCCTATCGCTCATGCGAATCCTCGCCATTAGCATCAATACGTTGTTCAAATCGTTGGGCTGCAAGATCAACAAGCTAAGTACATACGATCTCAAGCGACTTGGTCTTCCCGACGCTGCCGCGGAAACCAGGAGAGCGGTACTCAAAACGCCGTTGGAATTCCCCAAGCCACGGATCAAAAGACGTGCATGAGGAAGGTGGAAAGCAATAGCTTGCATGTTGTGTCGTTCGCTGATATTATACCCTCTTCAGGGGCAGATAGGTCACTCCTTCGTGTGCACACGATCGCATTGCTAGATTCGAAAAAAGTATGGGTACATCTTCATTAATCACGAGGTTAGACGCATATGTACGCTGTCTCCCAGTGCTTGTTCCGCGTCCAGCATACAGGATGACCCATTTGTTCGGGAATTGGCACTGACGCCCATGGACCAAGTTCTCTGAACAAACCGACATTGCCAACGCTCCTGTTGGTGGGTCCCAGAATCACTCTTCAGATGAGCATTACAGGGCATGTGGTCTTATCGACGCTCGTCGATATGCAAGTAACCTCTCGTGGTTACTATGTCTCCTGGCAATACCGAGGAGACAATGGCCGGCCATATGTGTCAGTGGGACACATTTACTCGCCCTGTGGTGCCATGCAATGGCCATCAGGAATGTGATGAGATTTCTGGTAGCAAAACATCAACTATGCCACAGGCGCATGACGGTCTCGAAAGGATACACCGATAACTTGCTGATAACCATTACTGCGACTCGTACACCCATACTCGCTACACTTCGATTGCTCTATGGAAAAGGTCAACGGGGAAACGGGACTAGGTGGTAGATCGCTCCTGTCTCCGGGTGTCGCCCTGAAAGTAAAGAAATACTAGAACACCGTCAAGCCAACAAGCGCACAATGAACGATTAATCTCAGTATGCCAAGTAGGTCGAATGACTAGATCTACTCATAACAAACAGCAGGTTTTGGTCCTACCTTTGGTCCCTGACGCCCCTGTTGGTTCCTAGTAGAAGGCACGTTTGATAAAAGGTTACGCCTCTCGGAAACCATATCTGTCTCATTGTCCCCGCAACTTCCATCAACATCAAGATAAACAATACGCAAGCTATCCTTTTAGATCGATTATACAGAGCACATATTGTGGGCGTTGGTCAGCAGGTCTGTATCCCCTACTGTAACAGATTAGTAACATCCAACCTACTGCGAACGGCTAGAATAAACTCGAGCAAGATTGCAATGATCTGTGTAAGAGCCACGACGTAGGTGTACCACATTCTGCAGAGGATGGGGGGGTTGCTGCCGTCTGCCAATCGTCTGATCAGCCAGTTTTGCGCTCTAGATTGAAATAAGCAAGTCTAGCTGAGATGCTATGGAAAGAATTGAAACACACACGTGCATGCAAGTGTCACGGCATAACGAAGAAAGAAATACACCCCCTTTTCGGGGCTTTTATTTCGCACATTGTCGGTGCCAAAAAGTGGTGTCAAGAAGCTGACATAAATGACGGAATGACAACCAGACTCGATACGCACGTCCAAATGTATTGAACATCCTTATCAAACGTTAGGAAGCGGTGCTAGACCAGGAAAGTGAGACATGCGCCTTGGGGCGGAATCAGCACCGTGCTTGAAAGTGCAGGTATGCGGGCTGTACCGCCATGGTAGCGTACGTCACGAGCAGCGGCAACATACGCGGGAGCTATCATGTAGCCGATATCACCCGCTGACATTGGAACAAGCCACGGGGAGTGTTCTGATAGTGAGAGTCTGGCCGATATGTGAGGCTGAGCATGTTGGCGCTAAGTGGTCCGACTCATCCCGAGCACCTCTGGATGACCCTAGCTGCTTGTGATAGAGTCAGCCCTGCGCCGCTCCCACGTCAGATGCCACCGACGGGGCCCAATACTACGACTGTTGTCGTAAAAATGCGCCCATCACCACAGGTGTTCCCACCTCCAACCCGGGCCGCATGACTTATTGACTCGCGGGAACACATATCCAATTCCGATTCTGTGGACTCCTTTCCTAAATAATGTATGTGGTAAAAAACCACAGCAGCAAAGATCTGGCAACAGGCATGTACATGGTCGTAAACGGATACCTGAATAATTCGTGGCCATAAGTGTAGTCATCAGTATCCGTCACAGTATGGCTTGCGTGCGTGAGTATGTTCACCTGGGACGAGACTAGGCAGGCTGTTCCCGCCCATGAAAGTCAACTGCTTCGATGTTGACTTGGCTAGTGAAGATAACCTGGGGAAATTCTATCGATATCTCCCTTCTTGCGAAGCGCTCCATGCTGAGTATCATCCGACATCCCTAGATGAAAATCCCGTGAGAGAATGCCCCTCCCAAAAGCTGACTGGCCATACTGTGATGCTCAGTAAAGAAATGACCCAGCTGATTTGCGGGGAAAGAAAACAAAGGGTGGTCATTAGCATCGTGCGCTTCGAGGGCAAACAGAAAGATGCAAACAAAATGATAGCTACTCCCCGCTCGCTCCTCAGGCCAAACGAAATAAATGCTGAAAAGATGAAGACTACTCCGTTAGATCAGTAGAGCCTACTGATCCGACCATCTCTGGTAAGGCTCACTCACAAAGGACTGTGGCATACATTGTGCCACCATCGCGAACCACCAGCGATAAAAGGGGGTTTCTGTTCCAACCTGCCCTGAAAGCGGAGAGATACTTGGACATCGTGAGGCCGACAAACACACAATGGACAATGAATCCCAGTATGCTAAACAGATATACTGGTTATACACACTTGCAGGACAAGGTAGGCTAGGGCTCACATTCGATCCCTGCCACGCTTGGGCAGTCGTGGTAAAAGACATGTCTGGTAAAACACTACACTTTTGTTGGACCATAACATCCTCATTGTCGCCACAACCTTCGACAGGATCAGAATAGACAGTAGGAAAGCCATTCCTTTGGATCGATTATACAGAGCATACACTGTGAGCCGCCTTAGACCGAGCTGCGTTATCTAACAGAGAAATCGCGCTACACTTACCGCGAGCAGCCAAAATAAGCTCCACCAGCGCCGCAAGGATCTGGGTGAAAAATATAGTGTAGATGCGCCACATGGTGCAGAGCATGGGTGGATTGCTGCCATCTACCAATCGTCCAATCAGCCAGTTATGCGTTCTGAGTTGAAATCGGGAGTCCTGATGAGAAATGTGTGAATATGTTGTAGTACACTCACATACACGAAAGTATTACAACATAGCGAAGAAAGAAGTACACCCACTTCAAGGGGTTTTTGTTCCGCATACTGTCAGCGAAAAGATGCTATCAGGAAACTGACCTGGATGACAGGCTGAGCCGACACGCACGTCCAAACGTATCGAACATCTTGATCAAATGTTAAAAAACAGTGCCACACCAGAAAGGTCAGACATGCAACTGGGAGCGGGATCAGCACCACATAAAACAGTGCCTCTACAACGTACCGCTATGGTAACGCACGTCGCGGGCGGCAGCTGCATACGCGGGAGCTAACGTGTGGTTGATATCACCTGATGACATTGCAAAAACGGAGTCTTGGTAGCGGGGAGCGTACTGATAACAACAGTCTGTTATGAGGACGTGAAACTGGGCATGTTGGGGTTATGTATTTCGACACGTCTCGGATGGCTTTGTGTGACCCCAGGTACCTGCGATAGAGTCAGCCCTGTGTCGCTCCCACGTCAGCTGCCGCCAATGAGCTCTAGTGCTAAGGTTTTGTCGTAAAAATCCCAAACATAAATGTCGTGTGATCAGGCATCGCCACAGGGTCACTCGTAGCGACACCGCGAATCTATAAAAATACTACCATCTAGGTATGGCAATAGATAGAGGTTGATTCTCCGACGTTCACTTGGGCAAAGAGGAATGTATAAGAGAGACAGGGGCAAGCTCGTAGCCTCAAGGAATGTATTAGGGACGGGGGATGACGTACCTATTCGATACCAAATTGCACCCACGGTGTCGAGGTAGGGCATAGAGACCATATAGGGATGGTATTTGCCGATATCAAAAGGTAGCTCTGAGGCCTTAAAAGAGGGGACGTACAGGAACTAGGTCCTGATCGTGGCCCAGGGGTGTTTTGTGGGCCGCCACTAGCAAGAGGGTTGTGTTGAAGTTAGATCAGGTTCATGTAACTACATAGTACATACTCTAGTACCTTGAGCTTGCAAGTTTGACAACCTCTCGCATCATTATGTAAAGTGCTTACGTGATTGATAACCTGTGGTCTTGCCAGACCGCTATAGGCACAACCACAGCTCAACTAACTTACCTGTCGCACTTTTGGAACATAACCCTCATTCTTCAGTATACAGATCGAGCCAACCGCGTATCGAACAAAGGCTGTGGAGAAAAACTGAAATAAACTGTTAAGTAAGAAACAGTTGTCCGGACTCCGAACCCAAAGCGGAACGCTGGCATCAGTGGGAATTCAAGGCTATATTTCAGAAGATGCCTGGCAACAAGTATATGCACAAGTACAACGTGAATAACGTGGTGGGTTCAGAACCCTATTCGGGCTTCTTAACACGGAGAACTAACGAAATCCTAGGACGACGATACTACAAGGGTTCTTAAATACGTGTGTGCGTTCTGCGGAATTTATTTCATTGTCAAGTATGAAATGGCTGCAAGAAACGCACCAAACAGTGAGGGAAAGGCTTCAGCGGAATAGGGTTAGTTGCGTGGCTGTTCAACCCTCTTGATCTCCTCGTGAATAAAATCAACCACCGTTTCCATTGTCGGGCGTTTCTCTGGTTCTGGGGACCAGCACCAACGCATAAATTTAACGTAGCGATCGGCAATCTTGGGGGTACGTGCATCGATAGGCTCCCTTCCTAGATGCTTCAAGTACACGACTTGTTCGGGCCTTTTCGTACCGCAATACGGTACCTTTCCCGTGAGTATCTGAAAACCTAATTGATATGGTATCACGAAGATGGGATAGTTAAACAAACCTGAAGCATGACGCAGGAGAACGAATAAACATCGCTCATCTTTGTCGGACTCAGGTCATCATTGTCGAGGCGAAAGAATTCAGTAGCTGCCCAGCGGGCACCACCGACATCATCGTGCAGGGGCTCTCGTGTCCACGATACCTTGGGGTCTGGGAGCCGAGTCAGGCTGAGGTCTCTCAAGGTGCCCCTTCCATGTTCTACACCAACTGACTCCTGAGAAACAATTAGGGTTAACCCGACATTTAAAGCCGTCGCAGTTGTGGCCCGGGCTTACCGGAGTTAGGTTACCATGAATGACATTCTTCATATGATCTGTTGCGACGACAACTTAGCGGTCTGTGAACACAACGAAAGACAGATTACCAACGTGCGTAGAGATCGGTGGCGCAATCGTACAACTGTAGCGCAGATGCGTTGTTGAGAAACCATTCCACCCCCGAAAATCTGACTTACAACGAAGAGTTTTGCCCGCAGAGTCACACCCATGCCCCATTCGCATATGGAAGAGGTAAAAACTGTGTCCAATGTCTCGGATCCGACTTTAGAAACGACTCTGATTCGTTCTTCTTCCAATCCAGGAAGTTTGCGGTGCATCATTTCCAGGTTGTCGATAGCAAGGGGAGTGGAAAACCAGATCGGATAGGATTTCTGCGAAAAATCCACGTCAGCAACCCTGAGGACAATGATGAAATAACATGCGAAGAGAGGATATTGAAGCGACGATGCACCTCCTCTTCGTTGTCGTAGCATTTCCACCAAGGAGTGACGACTCGAATGCAGGCCATATCAGCGTTGAAAAGTGAGTGGCAAAGAATGACGATGATCCTGGTGGCAGGAACCAGACGACAGTGAAGATAATGTTCGGGCGAATCGTTGGCACTGCCATTTTTACAGCACGCCATCAGCGCCCTTCCAGTGAAATCCTCCATCACGGGTCAAGGCCACTTGCTGTAAAAGCTGTCGGAATTGAGTATCCTTTGAGGCTAACGAGTTGTAGGTTGTCGTCAAATGCCCCAAATACACTTATAACGAACCTGAAATTACAAAGGCCCAGAGTAAGGTGAGTGAGGCTAGCAGCACGTTTATATAGAATCTGATATGTCACAACATCCCGTAGATGTTCGAGAGGGAATCGAGAACATGGAGGAGGCTAAACCATCGAAACATTTTGCCTCTGATTGGGCTTACGTACCAATTTGGTCCGATTCCATGTCTCATCACACCATGGATGGATGAAGGCACATTGACTGATTTCATCCAACGAAATCACAGCCAGCTTACCATGGAACACAGACTCACCATTGTAGGTTAGTTCTTTCCGCGCCTGGATCAAGTTCATCCTTGAATTGCAGCTCCACGAGGTAGCCAACGGCCTACAGTATCGTAAGTAACTTCTTAATATGCATAAAAGGATACACGAATTCCTTTCCATACAGTTCATCGCTCGGGAGTCATCCATGGTGACTTGACAGGCTCTAACATACTGATAAACCAACATGGGCAGATCTGCATTTCCGACTTTGGCTTATCACTTATGTCCCTTGATGCCGATCATTCAATACCCACCAACATCTGTGCCCACCGATGGGCCGCAACCGAGCTGTTTGTTCATCCGGATTTAGAAAACTCGAGACCCACACCAACGACCAGATGTGACATCTATTCCTTTGGATGCATCTTCTGGCAGGCAAATTATTTTCCTCGGTGCTGGGTATACTAATCCAATCAATGACCCACCCATTCTAGGTTCTTTCTGGCCGGATACCATTCTCGCACGTATCCAGACCCACTCATGTCATCATCCTCAAGTATAAGGGCAAAGACCCTCTGGATGAACGACCACCGAATCTCCGATTGAGTTACTGGGAATTCCTTCAATCCACTTGGTCTAAGCAGCCAGAAAGCCGTCCCACCTCAGATCAAGCTCTCGCCTTTGTCAAGGAAGAGTTGGAACGATGCAAGCAGTTCACAAGTCTAGAAAATGTCGAATTAAGTTCAGCAAAGCAGGTTCGGCACCGTGATGTGTGCATGGTTGATTCGTTGGTCTGAACAACAACCATTTTCAGGACTCATCCGAGGCGGTTGCGATGCTCCTTGATAGTTAGGGACCGCTCTTGAGTGGTTTTTATACCGCTCCAAACTTACTTGCGCATGCATGTCATGGATACCCGACGACTTTTCCCTCTGCGTGTGTCATACACCGTGGTTTGTAGAGTCGTCCCCTCTGGATATCGCGAAGGGTGTGGATGAGCTTACCTCCGGTCGGTATTACGGACTGGGGGAAGCGAAGACGAGACGCCGAGGTAACGGGAGTCCAAAGAAGGAAATCCAATGAACGTAGCGTAGGAGATCAAGCATGCACTATGTACACCACCCTCGGTGGATGCAATGCACGCGAAAATAATCATTATTTGGGGGGCTTGAACCCCGAAGCTACTCATTACAGATTCTCTTACTCACTATATGTGCAGGCTAACCGCCCGCTCTGTTAGCTTGTCACCCTCCGTTACACATCTCTTTGGTTTTTTGAACATCCATGCTGCGATACCGGTGTGTAGTAACACCCCTCAGGCTATTTCACGTCCGAGCCGGGATCATGCGTGCGAGTGAACGACTGCGGCGATTCGTCTTTGAAGTTATATCATGCAACCGATTCCGCGAATCGCTCGTCTCTCCTGGCTCAAATGAGAACAATGCGAGGGTTGACCGCAATCACCAGTAGACCAGCCCTAGAATCCGAATCGGCTCTCGGATTCAAGGAAGGATCGTCTCTCGCGCGCACGTCGTACACCGTGGTGTGTCGTGTGGTCCCTACACGGATCCCGCGGAGAAATTCGCACATTTCATGTCCGTCGTATCCACCACTATGACGCGGTGCGTCACACCACCTTCTCCAAACATTGTCGCGGTGCGACTGATTCCGCAAATTGCGTGTCCTTCCTTGCTTCGATTGGTCCGGTGATGAGTGAGAACGAGGGGAGGTTGGCATTGACTCCATAAAATAGATGGCTTGGCTCGTAGATTTTCTGGATTGGTCACTTGGATTGAGTACAAAGAGCGAACACAACTAAATGTTGTATTATCAATATAGTTCCACAGCAGATACCAGTAAATTAGGATTAGCAGGGTGGCTTGTGAGCAGCCATCCCACCCAAAAGAATCAAATGTGCTGGTCTCAATTGTGTCACAGGGTTGTTTGAGAAAATCAGAGAGGATGGCAACCTCAAGGCAACCTTGTCGAACATGTTGAGCCATCCAGCATCGGTGGGTATTCATGTCCTGTGACACTACTCATTTACTGGATGTATCAGCATTCCTAGATTGCTGGACGATCAGCCTGTTGGGCCGAGGGAGTGTGATGATTCCCGTAAAAAAAGCTGGCCTTCACTGAGTTCTGGGGGATTTCGATCCTTGTACACGTCAACCCAAAGTTTCAATTCTGATTCGGTATCAGAATCCACGACTTCATAATAATGCTGGACCCCCTCCAGTGTGTGAACGTGGCACTTTGTCGCTTTGAGGTTCCGAGCGGTAAAGAGAAGTTGGGACGACTCCTTTCCCCCAATGCAAATCGTTCAAGCATACAAGATCAAAAATGTCAATGGGCACGAGTTCAATGCCACACTTCAAAATTTTCATGGCCTCAAATATCGGTTATAAGAAGAAGAATTCACACAAATCCTTGCCTCAGGCGGGCCCACACCCTGGCACGACAGGTCCTCAGCTTGTGGCTAACGATAGGTGAGGTTGCTCATGACGAACACTAGTTGTGGGGTCATTTGCTGATGAGATGCTACGAGACCCAGAGTCCATTGAGTCGCTTCTGATCAAGAGGGATTACCTACACGATTCGTTGCGGTGATCTGTACAAGTGGTCGCAGAATGTAGTAGTTGGTGGTAGTGTTACAAGTTGTCAATTAGACTTTGTCTTGTTTGCTTGATTCGGACGAACACGGAATTAGACTCCGCTCGTTTTCATCCATCATGCTAGCAACTCGGGCGTCGACCACTAAACGTCTGGTACGCTCGTTCGCCACCGTCGTCGACTCAAAGGCCTCTGGAATAAAAGTCGCCGCCGTCGACAATGGCCAACCAACAACCGCCATCACCTTCCTCGTTAAAGCGGGCAGTCGGTATGAACCAAGTCCAGGTGTCGCGCACGCCTTGAAAAACTTTGCATTCAAGGTTTGTTCGCCTTTTTCGCTCCAATAGCTCACCGAAGACTTGCACCATCACTTTTCTCTTAGAGTACGGCGAAGCGGTCGACGCTCGGAACTGTACGAGAGAGTGATCTCTACGGTGGTGTTCTCTCGACCAGTCTGTCACGCGAATATCTCGCGTTTACTTCCGAATTCCTCCGCGGTGACGAGTGCGTGTCTTTGCAGTCCCTACTGAATATGTCGCACCAACCCACTTGTTAGGTCATTCTTCACCTCCGTGCTAACCTCCATCCTCACTACGCCTAAATTCCTCCCCCACGAATACACGGAATACGTTCTTCCTGTCGTCCGTGATGAGTCTGTTACTGCCTCTCAATCACCCAGTACTGTCGCCGTCGAGGCTGCACATGCACTCGCCTTCCGTACTGGCCTCGGTGCATCCCTGTTCGCGGGACCCCATACCCGCGTCTCGCTCGAATCCGTCAAGTCTTTCGCGAAGGAGGCTTTCACTTCGGGCAACGTCGCCGTCGTTGGCACCGGCATCGACTCGCCACGTCTCTCGGAACTCGTCGACAAGGCGCTCGCAGACGCTGCCTTGGCCACAAGCTCCCCCATCACAACTGCACCCACGAAATACTTTGGTGGTTCGACGCGGATTGACTCGCATGAGGGCCCTCAAACTGTGTTCATTGGCTTTGGTAGCACAACGCCGTCCCCTGTACTCTCCGTTCTCAGTGCGCACATTGCACCGAAGCAGTCACTCAAGTGGCCTTCGACACGTTCGCCCGCAACCGTCACCCCGGTCTACCTTCCTTATTCCGATGCCGTTTTGACCGGTGTTCTGGTGCAGGCGCCTGATGCGAAGAGCGTCACGGAGGCCGCCAAGGCTGTTGTCCAAAAATTGAAGAAGCCTTTGAGTGCAGATGAACTCAAGATTGCTGTTGCACGCGCTAAATTCGGTGCTGCTGTCACTGTCGAAGGTAGGGAGGGTCTCGTAGAGGCTATTGGTGGTAAAGTGAGTTACTCTGAGATTGTTCCGCGTCGATAGACTGACTGGTGGTTTCTCGTTTCAGATTTTCTCGAACGCGGACGCATCAGTCGAGAGTACGCTTGCCACGCTGGACAAGATCGACACGGCTGCTGTCTCCAAGGTAGCTATCTTCCAAGCTACTCTGCCTTCCGGCACTCAATGTCTGTTTCACCCTGTAGGCTGCCTCCGCGCTTACTGCGTCGGCACCCACGTTTGTTGTGGTTGGTGATGTCATGACATTGCCATACGCTGACGAAATTGGACTTTGAGCATGCGCGTGAGGAGTACTTTGGTATACCTATCGTGCGGATGTAATGACCATAGATAGAGTCGTCGAATGACTTTGGGCGGCTTTTGATTTGGTGACCGTGAATCAGTGATTCGTTGTCGGCACGCTTATGGTTGCGTTCCGCAGCCACCCACTGATACAATACAGACAGTTTCTGATAAACTTTGCAACAACGTGACAATAAGCACCGGCGTTGACGAACCACTGTCGGTCGGTGCAAATTCCCCGAAAAGAATAGCTCCAATGATCACTCATCCACTGAACCGCTGTACTTGGAAATCTACTCCGGTGGTGACGTTTGGTTCCGCTATTCTTGCCAGTGACGAATGCGCTTACCAAGATGGTCGATTTCACTCCTATAAATATGCATCATGGAACAATTCCATCCTCATCCCTCACAGCGATTCAATATGAGCCTCCCAGCAACTTTCCTCGAGTTCCGCACCCAGGTCTGTATCTCCCTGGCATGCCCAACCTGGTCCAGGTTCTCTGATCAGGCTCAATACAGGGTGTCAGTTTCAGTGACTTCAAAATTCAGAGTGCCCCGCTGTCGAAGCCCAGGGCGAGTGGTGTGACCATCAAAATACATGCTGTCTCTTTACAAGTATGTTACTTCCATCTCCGGCCGGTCCGACCACTGCCCACTCACCTTGCCTAGTACCGTGACCTCATGGTTTCCAGGGGCAAGTACCCAGGGTTCGTCCATTCGTTTCCGGTACCCTGTCCTCAGCCCTTATGTCATTCTCTGCTATCTACAGTCAGAAGGAGAATGTCATTCCATGCTCCGACTGTGCTGGTGAGATTGTGGCAATCGGTGAAGATGTCAAGGGCTGGAAGACTGGCGATCGTGTCTCCCCGAACTTTGCTACCGATCATCTTTACGGGGACGCCACCGAAGCTATCAAGAACACTGGTCTAGGAGGCCAGATTGACGGCGTGTTGAGGGAATATATCAACGTACCCGCCCATGTAAGCTGTTGGCACTGTTCCTCTTCGATCATGTCCTAATATCACGTAGTCCCTCGTCAGAATCCCTGACTATTTGACGTACGAGGAAGCATCCACTCTACCGTGAGTTGCCTGCACCTCCCTTCTATTTTCTACTCTTTTGTTGAATGGTGCTCCGTGCTAGATGTGCTGCGTTGACGGCATATAATGCACTCCATGGGCCTGTTCCCGTCAAAGGGGGCGACTACGTTCTCGTTCTTGGCACCGGCGGTGTTTCCGTGTAGGGGTGATAATTTTCTTACCTACCTCACGCATACCAACACCTTTGCAGCTTTGGTGCTCAGATTGCTCTCGCTTCCGGCGCTACCGTCATTGCAACATCCTCGTCTGACGAGAAGCTCGAGGTCGTGAAGAAACTTGGTGTAAAGCACCTTATCAACTACAGCAAGAACCCTGACTGGGAGGACGAGGTTCTCAAGATTGTGAGTCATTGCTGTCTGGTGGTATTCCGTGGAGTAAGAGACCTTTGACTTGTCAAGACCGAGGGGAGAGGCGTAGACCACATCGTCGAGGTATGTCAATATAATTATAAGTATAATTATGTCCTGAACCAACCCGTACTTAATAGGTCGGTGGATCCAACACGATTTCAAAGTGCATCAAAGCCGCCAGATATGCTGGCCATGTTCACGTTATCGGGGCTGTTTCTGGGGTAAGATGGATCATCGACCTCTCTTGCACCAGTTTACGCAATTGGCTTTTGCACAGGGTAACGATGGCATTCCTGTCCGTGCCGTGATCCACAAGGCCATCACTTTCCGTGGTATTCTCATCGGCTCGGTTGCGCAGTGAGTAATTTTCCCTTGGCATAGGCAGTGGCAAGGACTCACCGGTTGGCACTCTAGGTTTGAGGACATGAACCGTCTCTTTGTCGCACGCCGAATCCGCCCTGTCGTGGACAGGGTCTTTTCGTTCGAGGAATCCATCGAGGCGTATTCATACTTGGAGTCGCAGAAGCATGTGGGCAAGGTCGTCATCAAGGTGACCAGGTTTTGATTGTACGTTGTGTGAACCTAGGCAGATAATAGCGCGTGTATCACAAGCCTGTCCAAAATATTGATTCATTTCCAACACCCGAAACATAAGTGCACGACTGTGCATGCTTGCGACTCGTCGATGGTGTTGAGGATGGAAGAGGTGATGATGAAAGTCTCAGGCCTCAGGGGTTGGTGTCGTAGATATTTCTCTGAAGAATCACCCAAGGGAATTCAGAAGCCATGGGGTGGAATCCAGACCAGCCTCCGTCACAACCAAGTCCGACTACATGTCCCAGTTCCTGGGTTCACGTTGAGGTCGCGGTCGAATTCGTGGCGCATCGCCGCTCGTGAGATACCAAATTGCTGAGGTCTCGGGCTCGGAACTTTGAGACCGGGACACTCTCATAGTAGTACGAACCTGTAGGGTCACTAGATTGTTAGGAAGGGTTCTCGTACAACCTTGGGGGAACGACATTAGGCAATTGCAATCTGACTCGTTCTTGGTTGAAGTTGAGAGGTTTGCTGCCAAAGATAATTTCCGGCATCGTTGCGCGCAAGTTTGCCAGAGGGTGCCTAGTTGGTACCGAGTCGCCACGCCCATCACCAGAAAACGTTCACAACGCGAGTGTTCGTTGAACCAAGGAAGAGACAGGCTTGATTGGGGGGCGGGCGTCAACAAGCAGGCGGTGGTCCAATTTCAGAGAGCAACCGCCAACGTATTACATGTCTAACCCTGACATACCGCTCCGCACCATCGCACCAAACTCACGATCACGCGCGACATACGCTCCTCTCACCGACCAGCCCAATTTCAACTCACGAGGTGACGACGGAACGTCAGAGGGGACGAATATGCACACGGGTGTAATTAGGAGCAGTGCTGCGGCGCGCACTGCGACTCGTGGGTTTGGGAGTGGACGTTCGAAGGGCAAGGGCAAGCAGCGAGCACAGTATGCAGACGGGTCGGATGAAGA
The DNA here is from genome assembly GCA_038088915.1 of Sutorius aff. eximius. Taxonomy (NCBI): domain Eukaryota; kingdom Fungi; phylum Basidiomycota; class Agaricomycetes; order Boletales; family Boletaceae; genus Sutorius; species Sutorius aff. eximius. The sequence goes on from JBBPJV010000279.1 coordinate 25,674, forward strand.
AGCCACATTGCTGGGACACGTCGAGGGGAGCGCGGGTGGTGATCCCGACGGCGACGACGACGGCGACATTGGTGGCGAGGGACAGGGCTCTACTAGGATGAGGCGTTTGGAAGGATCGCAAGTGTCTAGGGTGCGTTGGTTTGTTTTACGGGATGCTACGATAGTCGTGCACGTTGGTATTCATACCTTGACTCTGACAGCGTTCGTCGACGCTCAGCAGAGCGGGAAGCAAAGGTAAACAGGACAAATCCCGTACTATACCGTTTAGACCTCCGGGTGAGTGTTTTCTTGCCTTGTTCGCTTGATCTACGCCGGTCGCTGATTGCCGCACGCCTCTGGTCGTCTCATGCGGTTTGCAGACAAATTCCAGTCCCGCTTTCCTCCCAACATCGTTCGCAATCAAAAGTATAACATATTCACCTTCTTCCCCGTTGTTCTATACGAACAATTCAAATTCTTCTTCAATCTATACTTTTTGCTCGTCGCACTCTCGCAGTTCATTCCCGCACTCAAGATTGGTGCGTTCTCCACAATGCCACCGTTCTTGCCCAATGCGTCTCACGTTTTCTATCTTGTTCAGGCTTTATAATCACGTATGTTGCACCACTCGCTTTCGTCCTATGTGTCACGATGGGCAAAGAAGCATACGATGACTACAAACGCAACCTGCGAGATCGCGAAGCCAATTCTCAGAAGTACTTGACATTGGTTCCCCCTTCCCCTCACAAACGCACGAGTTCCCGCACACCCGAGTCTACGACGTTGTTCGACGCTGATCCCGAACTCCAGGAACAATCCCACTCTCAGCCAGATCCAGGTCCACACACACGTTCTGTCCCGTCTTCGTCTCTCAAAGTTGGTGACCTCGTACTCCTTGAGAAAAATGACCGCGTACCTGCAGACATGATTCTACTCCGAACATCTGATCCCTCCGGAACCTGTTTCATACGTACAGATCAGCTCGATGGCGAGACAGACTGGAAGGCACGCGTCGCCGTCGCTGCGACTCAAGGCCTCAAAGGTGGCGAGAGAGAGATTATGATGCTCGACGGAGAGGTCTACGCTGACACCCCGATCAAGGATATTCACAATTTCGTCGGCACTATCACTGTGCACTCGAGATCTGACTCGGGACATACAGACGGGAACTCCTCCTCGACTGTGGAGCCCCTTTCGGCGGAAAACATGCTTTGGGCAAATACTGTGTTGGCTGCTGGGTCCGCCGTTGGGTTCGTGGTGTACACGGGAAGTGAGACGAGGGCGGTCATGAATACAAGCCATCCGGAGACGAAGATTGGGTTGTTAGATCTAGAGATAAACAGACTTGCCAAGGTGCGTACTATTTCAACCCACCACCTGGGATTCTTGTCGGTTTAGGTCTACTTTTTCCGCACTGGCGTACCTCCATCAACAATGACGCTAATGGCGCACTTTTCTACTTGGCTCTACTAGATCCTATGCGCGGTCACGTTTGCGCTCTCCGTGATACTTGTGGCATTGAACGGGTTCCGCGGACTTTGGTATATATATGTGTTCAGGTTCTTGATTCTCTTCTCGTCCATCATTCCTATAAGGTTCGCTTCGTATCCTCACATCCCAACTCAATGATTTCACTTACCGCCTTCCAAAAGTCTCCGGGTGAACCTCGACATGGGAAAAACTGTGTACGCACAGCAAATTATGTCAGACAGCGAGATCCCGGGTACGATCGTCCGCACAAGTACCCTCCCAGAAGAACTTGGAAGGGTTGAATATCTGCTAAGTGACAAGACTGGAACACTCACGCAAAATGGTTCGTCTTTCCGTCATCTTGTATCAAGGGATCTGATCGGCCGAAACTGCGCTAGAAATGGAAATGAAGAAGTTACACATGGGTACTATATCTTATGGGTTTGATTCAATGGACGAGGTTGCGCACCAGCTTGCCATGGCCTTTGGAGCGGAGCACGGTGCGTTGCTTTTCCTTACTCGAGCAGGAGATTCTGAGCCGATGGATTCACAAGGCGGTAGATCAGGGTCGATCGCAACAGGTGCCCAACTTGCTACCCGTGGTCGTAGGGATATGACATCCAGGTTGCGGGATGTCGTCCTTTGTCTCGCGTTGTGCCACAATGTATGCGTTCTTCTTCCCCCGCCCAGCCATTCATCAATCGTTTGACTGTCCAGGTAACACCCGTAACGAACGATGATGGCAGTATCACCTACCAAGCGTCTTCCCCTGACGAGGTTGCCATCGTCAAGTGGACAGAGTCGGTCGGCCTGACACTCACTGCACGGGACCGTACCTCGATAGCTCTACAAACGCCTGCCGGTTCCACGCTAAACTACGACATTCTTGAGCTCTTCCCCTTCACTTCCGAGTCAAAGCGCATGAGTATCGTCGTACGTGAGGCCCACACGGGCGACACTTTGTTCTTGCAAAAAGGCGCGGATGTCGTCATGGCGAGGATCGTGCAAAAGAATGACTGGCTCGAGGAAGAGACCGGGAATATGGCGAGAGAGGGGCTGAGGACGCTGGTCGTTGGTAGGAAACGGTTGACGGCCCAGCAGTACGCAACGTTTAAACAACGACACCTCGAAGCGAGCGTCAAGCCTGAGGGAAGGAATGAAGCAATGACGGCCGTCGTGTCGGAATATTTGGAGCGGGATCTGGAACTGCTAGGCCTGACGGGCGTTGAGGACAAGCTTCAGGATGAAGTCAAGTCGTCGCTGGAGTTGTTGAGGAACGCTGGGATCAAGATTTGGATGTTGACAGGCGATAAGATCGAGACGGCGAGGTGTATCGCGATCTCGACAAAACTCGTCGCGAGGAATCAGTACATTCACGAGGTTGCAAAATGTGAGTCTGACTCGGTTTTTTCTGAGAGCTTGATCGGCGCTAAGTAGTTTGTCAGTGAAAACGTCGGAACAGGTTCGTGACGAGCTCGAGTTCTTGCAATCAAAGCTCGATTGTTGTCTTGTCATCGATGGTGAATCCTTGCAAGTATGTCTTGTCCTTGTTCCATGTGTTTGGCTTAACGGACGTTTTCTGGGATAGCTTTGCCTGAATATGTACAAGAATGAATTCATCGAAATAACTACCAAGCTATCGGCTGTTGTCGCCTGCCGCTGTTCCCCCACACAGAAAGCGGACGTGGCACGCCTCATTCGTCACTACACCAAGAAACGGGTTTGTTGTATCGGCGATGGTGGGAACGACGTGAGTATGATACAGGCTGCAGATGTTGGTGAGTCCAACCCCCCGTGGTCCTCTGCCCCAGTGAAACTCGCTCATGTGCAATCAGGCGTTGGGATTGTGGGCAAGGAAGGCAAACAGGCCTCCCTCGCCGCCGACTTCTCCGTCAACCAGTTTAGCCACCTCACCAAGCTCCTCATGTGGCACGGCCGCAACTCGTACCGTCGTTCCGCCAAGCTCGCCCAATTCGTCATCCACCGCGGTCTTATCATCTCGGTGATGCAGGCTGTGTTCTCTGCGATATTCTATTTTGCGCCGATCGCGCTGTACCAGGGATGGCTCATGATTGGGTATGCAACCATCTATACGATGGCGCCCGTGTTTTCGTTGGTGTTGGACACGGACGTGAATGAGGATTTGGCGTTGATATACCCCGAGTTATACAAGGAACTCACCAAGGTATGTGCAAGTCCCTGCGGGTTTCATCGTGACATGATCGTTTGCAGGGCCGGGCGCTCTCGTACAGGACGTTCTTCCAATGGTTGATGATCAGCGTATACCAAGGTCCGTCTCCGTTGATCCATGCCAGGAAACCATGTGGCTCACTCTCGCTCACATGCTGCAGGCGCAGCCATCATGCTCGTGTCTCTCGTGCTCTTCGAAACTGAATTCTTGAACATCGTCTCCATCTCGTTCACCTCACTCGTCCTCAACGAACTCATCATGGTTGCATTGGAGATCACGACTTGGTCAGTCTGCCTCGCGTCGCGCATCGCGCTCGATTGACGTTTACCCGCGCGCATACAGGCACACGTACATGGTCATCTCCGAGGTGGTCACGTTGTTCATGTACGTCATCAGCATCGCTTTCCTGCCCGAATATTTTGGTGCGTGTCCACGTTCGATTCCCATTTCACGTGATTCTCACCCCCCCCCCCCCCCCCCCCCCCCCCCCCCCACCCCCCCCCCCCCACCCCCCCCCGCCTGCGCCGGCGTGCCGGGCGGCCCTCGCGCCC
>JBBPJV010000280.1:0-29821 GCA_038088915.1 Sutorius aff. eximius
TAATGAGCTGCCAAACGCTAGGCCAAATGCAATGTGCACACCTGGCTCCTTCGCTGCTACTTCCTCATTCCGACTCGAGCTCTCGGAGAAATCAGATTCTGCCGAAGATACCACTTCCCCAGGTTCTAATTCAGCATGCTCAACCTGTCGACGTGGTGGGCGTACGGAAGTTCCGGGCATCGTACGAGATGGACTATTCTCAAGGAGAGGTGCGTCAGCGGCGCGTAGCGAATGCATGTCACCGCTGGGCGCGCCTGGCAGTGGGTAGACACTATATCCGCGACTGCTCAGTGCACCACCAGCTGCGAGTCTCGGATCCAGCACCGCGGGATACGATGACGCATGCATTTGTGCGTTATACGATGCGCCATAGCTATACACCGCAGGCCGAGTTGCACCAGATCCACCCCCACCCCTAACACCTAGCTGAGATGGGTCACACACGCCATCCGTGGGGATGCTTTGTGATAGGCCCATATCGCCAGGCCCAGAAATGCCATGAATCTGGTCGCCGCTCGGGCGGATGGAGAGGTACTGTCCGACTGGAGTGAGGCGACTGCCTTCGTCATGAGATATGACCTCTGCCAGCTGTTTACCCTTCTTTTTCTTCTTCTTCGGTGATCGACCCTGTTCTGCGTCTTCCGCGGACGCAGATCGCTTTTGCTTTCGGGACGCCTCTAGGTTGTATGTGCTCAAGACGTAGGGGCTCACATAGCCATTCGGCGGGGTGCTACCCCGAAAGCGAACGAACTCGACAGCACCTTGTTCAGCAGCATGGCAAATAACAGCCACTTTGGCGTCTGCTTTGTTGCGATAGTCAGCCGAGACGTTATATCGCCGGACCTGTTCGGGTGCGGGGGACGTCGAAAGTCTGACCGTCAGGGTGGCGCCAAATGCTATACGTAGTGGTCAGAAACCGATTCCAAAAGCGAGCGAGAGATGCCAACCGTCCCTCTCCTTGTCGTACTCGAAAAGCGGATGAAGCTCGGTGCTGATCTTACTGAGCTCCGAGACCATGGCAGGGTACACCAAGCTGCTCGAAAAGGAGCGCATCGCGGATGTGATTTTGGATTCGACGACGGTTGTAATGGACCGGATGTAGTCGCCAATGCCCTCCGACATGGCTTGCAAGCAAACGGCCGCCTTGGCGTCGGATCGCTTGGGGAACCTAGCATCGACGAGAGATGCCTTGTACTCGCCCGGGCGGTTGAGCTTGAGGAGACAACCATGTACTGTGAGGGAACTGAGCGACGAAGCGGGAATTTGGGGCGAGATACTAACAACCGGGTGAACCATCGGACGAGAAAAACGACAAAACGAGCTTTCCTCCTCTGGCATTCTGTACCAAGGAGTTCAGCCACGCCGGAGCGTTGATCTCCGAAGCATCGTTGTTGTCAAAAGACTCTGGAAATGGTCTTGGAAGTGACTCGTAGAAAGCTTGTAATGTCCAAGGTGTCGTTGCGGTCAGTGTTGGAGGTATCTGGACGGCAGACGGGGATGGGGGACGAGGGGACGGAGGATGCGTTTGACCATTTCCATACTTGATAAAGTCTAGGACTCCTTCGAAAACGGCAGCCTTGGCACAAGCTTGTTTTGCATCCAAGAAGGTGTCAAATGTGGGATTGGAGAGGTAAACGCGAACGACGTGGGGCGAAAGCCGGACGCGAAGCGCACATCCCTGTTCTATACGTTGCGTCAGTACGCCACCTAGCAAGGAGGGACACCGGGACTAACTATGCACTAACTTGGTGTCGAAGAACGGGACCCAATATGGGGTAACGGAACCTGCACGCCACTTGAGGCAGGATTGCTCGATGTCGTCCACGAACGTTTCCAATATCTCTGAATGCACTGACATGGCATCGGAAACGGCAGTGTTATCTACATTAGACGCCTCTGCGGACGGGTGTGCCAGGTCGCGGGACGTGCCATCCGCCAGGGTGAGGAAATCAAGTGCACCCATGTCGATGGCGATTCTCGCCGCCTCTGCCTTTGCCTCGTTTTTCTTTGCAAAGATGGACTGGGTTGCGTACGAACGCCGTACGCCATCTGGTTTGGTGATGGTCAAGATGCACTGCTTGTCTGTGTTCGGGATGAGGAGACGTTGCCAACGCGTCAGAGGGGCTTACTTCTAGAGCTACTCTGTTCGATGTATTCGAACTTTAAGGCGTCCGTGCTTCGAAAAGCGCGTTGACATGCATGATGGAGTCGCGTGATCGCATTGGCATCGACGGACTCGGTGGTCAGGGCTTGAGATGCAAGTTGTGGAACCGGGGCTGTTTGACCTCGTCCGTCGAGGTAGTCCTCGAACGAGACGGCGCCGATGTTGACGAGGTTTTCGGCGATGCGATTGTGTGTGTGCTCGGTCAACATGTTGAGCGTAGAAACGATCATGACTGACAAGTTGGTCGAGCCCCGATGTCTTCAAACATCGCACCGACCACTGTTCGAATCGATGGCAGCTTCTGTGAAGGCGGAGGGCAGCTTCTACGAAACGCTGTGACATTGTCTGCCCTTCTCTCCAAGTCCATCTCTATCTCCAACATCCGACAACACCGTCGACCTCCAGGCTTGCGAAGACAGCACGAGACCGGTACGTTCTCCCACATCCGTATCTCATCAACATACAGAACCCTGTAGGAATAAGTCTTGCGGCATCGATATGTTCTGCGGAAACCAAGGGCGTCAACGTGGAATCCACAGAGATCGAATTCCGTCCTAGATCTATCCTGCTCCCGAAAACGCTGACCGCAGACCCCGGCACGGCAGGGTCCACAACCCTTCTCCTTCAGGTGGCCCTTCCCTGTCTCGTATTCTCTCCGCCCGAAAATCAAGCTTCCGGGTCTCAAACATCCACATCCGTCCTCGCCCTCCGGGGCGGCACCAACGCCTCGCTCGCCCCGCAAATAGACTACACGCAATTCATCCTCCTACCCTTCCTCTCAAAACACTTTCACCTCTCGCTCACCCTCACCCTCAACCAACGAGGGTACTACCCCAAAGGGGGAGGCTCCGTCCTTTGCACGGTAACCTCCATCCCTGGGCCACTTCCCCCAGTCATCTTGATGGAACGTGGGCAGGTGAATGCGATTCGAGGGGGTGCCCGCGTGGGTGGGTTGCCTCTCTGGATTGCACAGCGCATGGTGTCAGGGGCACGCCACGCGTTGCTCGAGGGTGGGATCGCGTCTACACAGATTTCCCTCACAGCCGAGAGGGAACGCGACGAGGACATCGTCGGCGCTGGAGGGGGTATTATGTTGTGGGCCGAGACGGACAGTGGGTGTTTGATTGGAGGATCTGCGGTGAGTACAAGGGAGAAGAAGCCGGAGACGGTCGGAGAGGAGGCTGCAAGGGAGTTACTGAGGAATTTGAACCATGGAGGATGCGTAGACGATTATCTGCAGGATCAGATAATCATCTTCCTCGCTCTGGCCAGGGGGACCTCGTTCATCAAAGCTGGCCCGATAACAGATCATACCCTGTATGTCGACTCTCTTCGTCACGCTGAAGCATCCCACTAACATATGCAACAGAACAGCAATCCATATAGCCCAAATCATGACAGGCGCACAGTTTCGCATCGATGAGGATACGGCGGGCGGTGTGACCATTGCTTGCGAGGGAATTGGATTCGTCCCTTCTTCACTCGGACCATAATCCCTTGGCTCTATTCAAACCTCCCATAATAAATCATACAATTAAAAGTGCAACACCCCTCGAGATTAGAGCGTTGTATTACTGGGAGAAGGCAAGTCCAGTGCGTAGGGTAGGGTGTACTCGTGTTCCGTCTGCGAGCTGCGTACAACTGCTAATCTTTGCTGTCTCTACCGATTCCAAGAAAGAAGAGACATGTCTCCCAAACGCCTGCAACATGGTTGGTCAGAGGAAATTGGGTGGAAGTAAACAACGTACCGAGGTTTGAAAAGGTGACGAATGGTACCTGCAAGCGCCAAAAGCACGAATACTCCTGCAGCTGCCACGTAAGCCCAACCTAAGAATGGGTTTTTGCCACCTATCCAAGAAACCGTAGAGATTACGAGTGACTTGGTTCCTCCAAAACCCTGTACTGGGTAGTCTTGAAAGCAAATTATGAGCCTCCCCGGACGAATTTCGAGCCATTCGACTCACTGTAATAGATCTGAACCTCGTATTGTCCCGCAGGCAAAGCAGTCGTATCGTTCCTTCCGTACAGCTTTGAAAACGTGGGTAGACCTGCTGTTCTCATCCAGTTTTGGAAGTGTTCATCTGCTTGGAGATTTGGGGGTGGGCTGTCATTTGTGTAGTTTTGCGGATATCTTTGTGCCCAGTTCGGAGGCGGTACGATCTCATCAAGTTTTCCAACATAGCCAGACGTTGCGCTGTATTTCTTGGCTTCTCCGGGCCATGCGATGCCGTTCTGGGTAAACTCATAGCCAGATGATTGAGAGTTGTTTGTAGAAACGAAGCCAGAAAATGTGTCTGCATGTCGGTAGTCAGTCCATGAGGCATTCCTCGGCGAATGATCAAAAGATTCGGGAGTGTACCGTTGAACACCGAGTTTGCGATCAAACCGCAGGGGTAGATACCCTTTCCATCACTTGTCACCGCCAGGGGCTTGCAGTTGCTACTGCTAAGCGTGCTTGCATCCACGTACTGACCCTGGAGCTGGGAGGTGTCAAGACTCTGTACGTATCGTCGATTGTTTTGATAGTAGTTGGTCAACTTGTAATATTGAAATACGGGCGCAGGTAGGGCTGCCACGATCTCGAATCGGATTATGCAAGTATGGGATTGATTGGCAGGAGCCGATGCGTTGTGGAAGTATGCGTAGGTCGGGGGAGTGAACGATTTCCCACTATCCGAGGAGCGAAGATCGTACGAATAGGAGGGCATCGGGAAGAAGGTGGGATCGCTCAAGGACGACGAGCTTGTCAGATTCCAGCAATTGGTATAGTCGAAGGTCATTTGGGACACCTGTCAGTTCCGAAAGGACATGAAGTGATGGACACGCATATGCAGGATGGTAAAGAAGATGAACCGGGAATGAAAGGACGGCATACCAGGCTGCTTCCCCACACCAGCAGACCGCCTATTGGAGCGAATATGATACCAATGATGAAAAGTGTAGGCAAAACGGTCTTTGGAGTAAGTATGGGCTGCCATGCTTTCAGACGCTGTTGTTTGAAAGCGGTATCTAGGGGGAGGAGTTGCTGCGGTCAGACACTGGGAAAGAACTTGGCGACAAAACCTACTTGCAGGCCGTCTCCAGCTGCCCTTCTCCTTCTTGCGCTCGCCATTCTGGTCATCTGCACTGTCGTTGTGCTGCTTCTTGCGGTTGAAGAGGCCCATCGTTGTCGTCGTCGTCGTCGTGGTCGAGTAAGAGATATTACGATGGTGGGTCACACTGCCATGGCGGTGTGCACAGTGTCTTTGTAAGCAGGCATCTTCGTCCATGGTCGCGGCCCAAGCCATCAACGAAATTGCAGACCCAAGAAAAGTCATCCAGCGCGTCTACGACGAGGACGAGGATGGCCAACACATTCTCCGTCTTCCAGCCGCAGTGACCAGACACTTTTCCAATTTATTCCTCGTCGCGAATGACTCTGACGCGTTAGATCAGGTTGAAACCAGTCCATCCGAGCTCACCGGTGTCATGCTAATCGTATCTCTGTAGCTCCCGCCACTCGATGTATCTCATCCTCCAGAGTCGTACACCCGTGGCATGCTTGTGCGTTTTCGCGCCATGGTTCAAGACACCTCCCTTCAAAATGAAATGTATCTTGCGAGGCTCGGCAACGGCAGATGTGGTGGTTGGGGAATACAGCCTACAAACGATTATCACGGTGTGGATGTCATTGAGCCTGATCACCTTGGGACTGCCTCGGTCTTCTGGGCGGTCTCTGTGCCGGGCGAGTCTCCATGGCGGGCTGCTGAAATCTCTCGGCCAGACTCGAGTGTGTACGCGTTGCCTCTACACGTTCATCAATTGATCGACTGTTAGCAAGCTTCCCTGTGCATCAGTCTTCCCAGCCCCATAAGTACCCTGTCCTGGGTGCGCCTCACGTCGGTGTTCGAGTCAAGGTATCACATTCCTGTGTCTCTGTCGCATGCTTCATTGACATAATTAAGATATACGATAATGCAGACGTGGAAAATCTGCGTTCGACTGATGTAGTTACTTTTGTGGGGATTGCTTCTTCAGAGCCGTATGTGAAAAGAAAGCCGCCTAGAGACCCCGGGTTTTCTGACGTGTTGTCCCCCAAGCCTCAGCACGGATGATGATTCTTCTCCAGAAGTTCCCGTGTTGCATGTCCTATGTTATCAGATGGTCTCTGCAGATCCAATTCCTACGAGAATCGATGCCAGTGTGCGCTCGGATCTCATAGATTGGATGTCCAGAGAGGCCTTGGGCAGCGACAATGATGCCGCAGAATGGCTTCTTCTTCAGCTGGCGTCAAAAGTGTTTGTGGAAAGTCATATTCTTTGATTCTTCGCTGATTCTTGTCATAGACACACTCGGGCATCCCCACTTCTTCCTCCTTCCCTGACGATATCACGCTTTCCTCGGTCTTCCTCGCCTTCCCTCCTTCCAACACTGTCGCATGTCCTGGAGGAGCTTCTTCCCCAGTACCTCCTTATCCCGCTTTCGTTGGATCTTCTGAACAAAATCCCCTTCCTTCCTGAAAGTAAGGAAGAGGACTTACACTCTGGATATCTGCAGCTTCCCACTGGGACTACTCTCCTTTTGACTGAGACTGCGATACAGGAGGGTAAACTGGTTGAGAAGGGTATGCGAGAGCCTTTTCTGTGACTCCGTTTCAATAACGATACCCAACCATAGCTATCACCAATATCCGAGCAATCCAGGACGTGATGAACTCGCAGACGGTAGAATACATATTCCCATTCTCAAGTAGATTCACGTTTCACACCGATCTCTCCATGATTGTGGTGAGCGAAGGAAGGAAGAGTGCATTCTTCCAGGTATTGCCCAACAAAGGAGCCCTCTCCTGTCTCGCAGCCAGTGACCTTCTTTCTTACACATGCGTACAGACAAGCATCAACGTCCCGCTCCAATGCCCTTCCCTGATTCATAGCTTATACAAAGGGAAGAACGAAATCTTCTACCCACCGGCGGAGAAAATGGCAATCTATCGTTCATACATTGCTGCGTGTAAAACGATGGGCGAGAAAGTCCAAGTAACCGAAGAGACCTCCAAGGTAGTAGTAACCACCCGACACGTTGCACGACCACTTATACATGTACAGCATATCCAAGACGACTTTGTCCGTTGGCGTCAGCAAGACAAGTCGGCAACCCCTGATGAGCTGATACACCTTATGAAGGTAGCAAGGTCAGCCATTTGTTAACTCGTGTCACGTCTACGCTAATAGTCGTAATATCAAGGCTACTTGCAGCATCTCTGTTGCAGAGTGAGGTAACGATTGACATATGGGAACAAGCGAAAGTGCTTGATAGTCGAAGGAAGGCGCGTTAGTAAAGTATAATGTGAGTGTGACCGCAAGGCATTGGCATCCATAGGGCCTGGCGGCTCACTGTTTACCTTGTGATATGCATCCTGGTGTAGAGACCTCCACGGCAGGTGATGTACACAGTAGAATGAGCGCTATCCATCACGAACTGCCTTGTTGTATCACTGGTCCGAATTGAAACGTCAAACGCCACTATATTCAAGAACAGACTATCTGCAAATCCATACAAAGTTCCGTCAGATCTCGTCTTACCGTCTTCACTTCCAACAGGACTCGGGAATGAGCAACACGGCTACTCGCATAACGCAGGGCATGCAACTATCCCTGCGGCGCGCTCGCCGAAGAATAAAGATCCTCGCTGATGAAGGCGGGGTATCAGTCTACGATAGTGAGGAGTTGTAAGTTGACGCGTTTATGTCGATCGATACACTCATCGGCGCGCCTCGCTGTAGTGCCTATTTAGTGAATATAGAGTGAGTGGTCTCGCATAGATACATTGCATTAACTACATTTTCTTCAAGCATTGGGGGTCAAGACTTTTGGATCACCTTTGACACTGGCTCGTCGGACTTGGTGGGTTTGCTCTTGGTGATGGATATTCGCTTATGACACCCTTGTTAAGTGGGTTGTCTCTTCAAGCTGCTCAAACGCAGATTGTCAAGGCATTCCGATGTACAACCCACTGGCATCCCCCACGCTTCATCTGTCCAACGTGCCTTTCAAGTTGCTTTACCTCATTGGTTCCGTACAGGGCTCTGTAGCCACCAACCTTGTGACCCTTGGTTCCATCCAGATAGTCTCGCAGACATTTGGTACTATAACCGCTCAACGTAACACGTTACCGATCGATGCTCAAACCACTTCGCAGCGCTGGCCAACCAAACGGACGCACTCTTCCTCTCAACCACCGGAAATTCGGGGATCCTTGGCCTCTCTTTTCCGCCTGCAGCTGCGATTAAACCAGCAGTGGGGAGAACCGTCCTCGACAACATCTTCTATCATCTGAGTGAATCCGATCGTTTCTTCGCATACAAGCTTGGCCGAAATAGTAGCGATCCAACCACCGTTGACTCATCGTTCACTATCGGCAAGCTCGATCCCTCCATCGTGGGGACGACGAAAGGAACCGCCGAACTAGCATACTTTCATGTGTTCAAGACGGAATCCAGCCCGTATGACTACTGGAAGTTGCCCATACACAACCTGACGATAAACGGGCAACCCTTGCAACTGTCTGCTTCCCTTGTTCCCGGAGCACCTTCCGCGATTGGGATTCTCGACACGGGCACGACGCTCATTCTTGGGCCCGCGTCGGACGTCAACGCGTTTTGGGGGAGCGTCGGGACGGGGGGATCGACAAGGTATAATGCACAGGCAAATCTCTGGGAAGTGCGATGTGATCGCGCTGTCGATGTCCGCTTCGCGTTTGGGCATGGTGATCGTGGGGGAGAGTACGCGGTACATCCAGAAGATATCAGTTGGGCAGAGGGCAGGCAGAGCGATGGATGGTGCATGGGCGGCGTGCAGATCAACGACGGCGTGGGTGGATGAATCCATCGGATCATTTGGGCAAGTCGCTTACAGGATTGACAGGTCAGCTCCGGGGATTGGCTGCTCGGAGACGTGTTCCTGAGGGTAAGACGACGCGACACTCTGTTCTTTCTCCGAGCACTTTCTGACTACGGCCATGCCTCGTCCAGAACGTATACGTCGTCCACCACGGATGGACGCTTGAGAATCCTCCATTGATTGGACTGATGAGTCTTACTGACCCCCAAACCGCTCTGGCGAATTTTCGGAACATCCGCGGATCAGACCCTGCGCCACCACCGTCCGTACCCGGCCCTAGCCAGTCGCAGCAGTGGTCGACAGATGTAAGAATCATTATTGCGGTCTCAGCGGTGGGCGGATTTCTACTTGGCGGACTGATAACGCTGTATTACCAATTAAGAAGGAGATCTAGAAGGGCGAGTGCCAGGCGATGAATCGATAACGAGCAAACAACAGTCGAATCCGTTGACACAGGTTACATACCTACTACTACAACTTGCGGTACGGGAAAGGTACAGTTCTGAGCAATTCAACCGCTATACACGTAAGATATGGGCATACTTTGGAGGAACTGGGTGATAAAGAAAGGGCTATATAGTTTATCCGTTGTGGACATATCCTGGCTGATAGCCCTTGGCATAGTTTTGCGGTCCGCCAGCTGGAGGGGGCCCAGGGGAGACTCCGTACTGGTTCTGTATACCGGTGTGCTGATATCCTGGCTGGGCTAGAGGAGGTTCCCATCTGGTTGAAAGAAAGTTTATCGACCATCGGCAAATATGGAGAGCTCAAGTACTCACCCCGGCTGCATGTCGGTCTGGAGCTGGCATATCCCACACATCCAGACTTGTCTGGACCTAAACGGAACCAAGGGCACAAAGCAGAGTTCGAACCATGTGCGCGATTTGGCGGCGAACATGGATGCTTGGTGCGGCGTCAAGTTAAGCGTATGCGGCTAAATTCCGAGATCGCAATACATGCTCACCGTTGTGACATCTCGGACAGACCCGTGCACCTTGGGTTACATCAGGTGATACCTTGGTCGGGCAGCCAACTGCGAATTCCAAAGCTCATAGTCAGACGACTGCGGAGGTGTCGGCGGGTGGTGTATGACTGACATACGATTGGGATGCAAACTGGGAAGATGGCGATGAGAACACATCCAGCGAATAAAAAAATAGAGAGATTAAAACTCACACAAAAGGTCGATCATGAGGCCGAATACTGAGCGCTGAGGTGTTGAACTTTTGAAGGCCTGGTGAATGAATGGAAAGAGGAACGTTGCGATTCTCACGGCGCACAGTGTTCAGTCCTTCTTTCGATCGACCTAAGCAGGCAAGTATCAATGTCATCCCGTGGACTCCGGGGACTGGCAGCCTGAGGAGGTCAGCAGACCCGGCCCACAATTTTAGAGAGCGTTTCCCCTCAATATCCCGATAGGCAGATAAGGCCCGTTGTTTTTATGCGGTACTGGCTCCATGAAGTCGGCCGAACTCGAAGCATTACCAGTGCTAGCACTCTACGCATGTTGGCCGTGATGTATGGCGCTCGCAACGGCCAAGCCACCAACTTGACCTTACTCACCAGTAGGCAAACGGTGAATAATACTAGAACATGTGAGCGTCACGACCGCTTACGCTTCTCTTCATAACCTGGCGGTTGCATATATGCAGTTATAATAACTCGCATCCATCCCTCACATCATGTGGGGTGTTAGATTGGCGCAATCTTTTTCTGATCCTGGTTATTTATTGGGAGCCATTGTCCCACCGATTGCCGCTCTCTCCTACGTCGATTTCGTGGGCTCACCTGAGGGACCACTGTATAAAATAGGTACCTGGCATTTCGCTCTCACAACCACTCTCCCATCTCGACATGATTCGCTTTGCACCCTTGAATTCCATGCAGACTCTAGTGGTAGTCAGCGTGGTGATAGTCTCTGCCTTTGCTTTACTCAGGGGCCGCAAACGGACGGTGCGGGGTTACCGTCTCCCTCCTGGACCCGCTCCCCTCCCCCTCGTTGGTAATCTTCTCAGCATAGATCCAAAGAAACCCTGGTTCACCTATGCTGAATGGGCAACTCTTTACGGTTCGTCCCCCATATGAGTCTACTGTAGTAGTCAGCCTAATCCCATTACAATAGGCAATATCTTCATGATCCGTGTGCTGAAGCAAGACATCATTGTGATCAACTCGCAGAAAATTGCTGAGGACCTCCTGGGTCGTCGGTCCAGCATTTACTCGGATAGACCTTACATCGCAACGAAGGATCCGTATTTCATCTTTTTTTTTGTCATTGGTCTATTTCACTCAACATTTGTCCTGCAAGATTTGGCTGGTCCTTCAACTTTGGTTGGACCCCATACGGAGATAAATGGCGCTCACAGAGAAGAATGTTTCATCAAGCGTTCAGAGCCGAAGCTGCTCTTGCCTTTCGTCCCATTCAGCTGAGGAAGGCCCACCAGCTTGTCTTGGATATCCTGAAAAAACCTCGTGATTATCCCATGCACATCCAAAGGCGAGTAACGCTCGATTCAGCGAGTCTGTAATAACAACAAAGCATGATCAGGTTTTCTGCAGCAGTGATCATGTCGATTGTGTATGACTACGAGGTTGCTCCCAGTCACGATCCCCTCGTTGGGCTGTTTGAGCGCGGGAACCTCCTGGCCATGGAGAGTTTGACACCAGAAGCAGCGTCCATCATTGACACTTTCCCTTTTCGCAAGTCATGTCCTGATTGCAATACTACTGTCAAGCTTACCAGCATATTAGTCCTCACCTTGCCAGAGTGGTTTCCCGGTGCAGTTTTCAGTCGCAAGGCCGCAGTCTCCAAGGCTTGTGCCACGCAGATGGTAGCAGAGCCTTTTGAGTACGCTAAAGGGCGCGAGGTGAATTCTACGCTTACAAAGGCCACGACCGGGTCTCACGAGAAACAGGCCACAGATAGCAATACACCAGCAGTGGCACTTGACCTTTTGAAGAGCATTGAAGATGTCAACGATCCTCTGCGACTCCAGTTGTTGAAAGATGCATGTGCAACAGCTTTCGTAGGTAAGTTATGGGTGAGAGTAACTCCATCAGTTCATTGATTGACTTCAATCCGATAAGCCGGAGCAGAAACGGTCAGTTTGAACATCGTGGTTGTGTGTAATAACTCAGTTTTTTGTAGACCACGTCGACATTGCAATGTTTCATGCTTGCTATGCTACAGCATCCAGAAACACAAGAGCAGGCACATGTGGAGATCGACTCAATCGTTGGTACGAGCCGGCTTCCAAACTTTGATGACAGGTCGAACTTGCCATATGTTGAAGCTATTTTACTGGAAACATTGAGGATGTATCCCGTTGTACCTCTCGGTAAGCCTTCCGGTGGCGGTGCTTGCATGGGTTTTCAACCTCCTAGGAATCCCCCATGCTACCACTGCCGATGATATTTATGAGGATGTTTTTATCCCGAAAGGTAATCATACAACGACATCTAAGGTATATCTTTGACACCCTTCCGACGTACGTGCCAGGATCCACGGTTGTCCCAAATATCTGGTTTGTGCACAACCTCTAATATTTCTGGGACCTTGATACATTGTTTTGAAAGGGCAATGCATCACGACAAGGATACTTATCCGGAACCCGATATCTTCAAACCCGAAAGGTTCCTTGTAGACGGGAGGCTCAATCAAGAAAAGTCTGTTGACAGCCTCGCCTTCGGGTTCGGAAGGTATTTCAACATATTCCGTTTATTCCTGTCACTGACCCTCTTGCCAGGCGCGTGTGTCCGGGTCGTTACACTGCTGACAATTCAGTCTGGTCTGCAATGGTGTTTATTTTGTATGCATTCAAGATTACAAAAGCCCTGGATGAACAGGGCGAGGAGATTGATTTTGAACCGACTTTCAGTACTGGAGTAACCACGTAAGTGTTTTCAGACTGAGAACTGCCTCGTGATCAATATATTGTGACAGATTCCCTAACCCGTTCCCTTGTTCTATTACACCACGGTTGTCAGACGTCGATATCCACAACCTCTCAACAGAGGACGTTTAAATTTTCGAGTTTTTATGGACATCAAGAAGATACAGAGCTCCGTAGTGGTTATGTACATCAGTGCTTGCTGGACTAGAGGGCGTTCCATATAAGTAGTTCGAAAACGTTATCGGCCATCCACAAGTGGGGAGTGCAAGTATTCAAATATTCACCACTCATTCCGACCGTATGTCGACCTGTCAGAGCTAGCATAACATCCAGACTCGTCGGGACGCAAACAGAATCAGGGGCATGAAGCGGGGTTCGAACCATCCACGCAACTGAAAGGACGCTCGGTGCGGTATCGAGTTAAGCGCATGCGGCTAAACCTTGAGATCGCGATACACGCCTAGTGCCATTGGGACATCCCTGACGGATCCATGCACCTTGGGTTACATCGGGCGATACCCTAGCCAGGCAGCTAGTTGTGAATTTCGAAGCACATAGTCAACGGGCCGGCCGCAGGGTGGTGGGGTGTATTCGCGACTGACATACGACTGGGATGCAAACTAGGAAGATGGCGATGAGAAAACATTATTGGTAAAACTCACACGCAATGTTGATCATGAGGCCAAATGCTAAAGCTGATGGCCTGCCAATGGATGAGGAGAAAGGGCGTTCCCACGCGAAGCGTTCAGCCCTACTTTCGGTCGTCCTAAACAAGCAAGTGCTGTACAACTATTCTGACAAAGTAGTAGTTCTGGCGCGGACCCTGCCACCGTTTTGGCCGGGAACCACGGTAAGACGATCAGCAGACCCTATGTAAAGAGCGCTTCCCTTCGGTGTCCCAGATGGGCAGACAAAGTCAGCTGTCTTTCCATGCATACAGTACTGACCCCACGAAGTCGACCGCCAGACCCAGACTCGCAGCTCGGAACACCACCAGTCTAGCACACTTTGTTGGCCATGATGTTGCGACGGGCCATTGGTCTTACCCACCAGTCGGCAAACATTAATGCTAGAACATGCGAGCATCACGACACTTTCGCTTCTGACATAACCCAGTTGCGAATAGTCAAAATGACCAGCGTCTACCGCTCACATCTTAAGCTGGTCACGGTATCTTCTATTTGAGCCTTGCTATTCATCGGGAGCGATCATCCCACCGATTACCACTCTCTCCGGTGTCGATTTCGTGACTTGGATCGAGGATCTATATAATGGGTACCTGCTCTACCTTCACAACCACCCTCTCGTCTCGACATGATTCGCTTTGCGCCTTTGAATTTGATGCAGACTTTAGTGGCAGCCAGTGTGGTGATAGTCTCTGCCTTTGCTTTACTCAGGAGTCGCGGACGGACGGTGCGAGGTTATCGTCTCCCTCCTGGATCCATCCCCCTTCCACTCGTTGGAAACTTTCTCAGTATTGATCCTAAGAAGCCTTGGATTACCTACGCTCAATGGGCAGCTCGTCACGGTCCGTTCCTATTTTGTGGTCTAGTGTGATAGTCGGAAGCTTACCTCGCAACGACAAGTAGCATCTTTACGATCCGTGTGCTGAAGCAAGACTTCATTGTGATCAACTCGCAGAAAATTGCCAAGGACCTCTTGGGTCGCCGATCCAGTATTTATTCAGACAGGCCTTACAATGCAACAAGAGACCCGTGCGTTGTCACTCTTTATCACCACAATCAACTTGATTCTTGTTTGTTCTTCAAGGTTTGGCTGGTCCTTCAACTTTGGTTGGACTCCATACGGAGACCTATAGCGCTCACAGAGGAGAATGTTTCATCAAGCGTTTAGAGCTGAAGCCTCGCTTGGTTTTCGTCCCACTCAATTCAGAAAGGCTCGCCAGCTTGTCTTGGATATTCTAAGTGTGCCGCATGATTATTCTGTACGTTTCCACAGGTGAGTATTGATCAGTAAAGCGAGCATGTGTACTAATAATGAAAACATGATCAGGTTTTCCGCAGCAGTGATCATGTCGATTATGCACGACTACGAGGTAGCTCCCGATCATGACCCTTTAGTCGAATTATTTGAGCGCGGAAACGCCCTGGCTATGGAGAGTTTGACACCGGAAACAGCATCCATCCTCGCAACTTTCCCTTTTGGCAAGTGGTTCCTATATTGCGCTCCTAGCGAAAAGCTGACCAGCATCCCAGTCCTCACCTTGCCAGAGTGGTTTCCAGGTGCGGTTTTTAGCCGCAAGGCAGTACCATGCAGATGGCAACAGAACCCTTTGAATACGTTAGAAAACACGAAGTGAATTCTATGCTCATTACGGTCGCAATCAGAATTCATCAGTGGAGACAGGTCACAGATAGCAGTGCGTCTGCGGTAGCACTTAATCTCTTGGGGAGTATCCAAGATGTCGACAATCCTTTGCAACTCCAGTTATTGAAAGACGTGTACGCAACAGCCTTTGTAGGTAAGTTAGACAGTGAGGGATAATGCATTAGCTCACTAACCCCCGTCCGATAAGCCGGCGCGGAAATTGTCAGTCCGAAGTGTTTGTGGATGTAGGGAGCAACTCAATTTTTGTAGACTGCGTCGACAAGGAAGTGCTTCATGCTTGCAATGCTGCAGCATCCTGAAGCACAAGAACGGGCACATACAGAGATCGACGCCATCGTTGGTATAGACCGGCTTCCAAACTTTGACGACAGGCTGAACCTCCCATATGTTGAAGCTATTTTACTGGAGACATTAAGAATATATGCCGTCGCACCTCTCGGTAAGTCCTCCTCCGATGAAACTTGCGTGAATGTTCAAGCCCTTTCCAGGGATTCCCCATGCTACTACAGCCGATGATATTTATGAGGATGTTTTTATCCCGAAAGGTAATCATATAACGGCATCTAAGGTATATCTTTGACACCCCTCCGACGTGCACGCCAGGATCCACGGTTGTCCCAAATATCTGGTTTGCACACAATCTCCAATATTTCTGGGACCCCGATACATTATTTTGAAGGGCCATGCATCATGACAAAGATACTTATCCGGAGCCCGATGCCTTCAAACCCGAAAGGTTCCTTGTAGATGGAAGGCTCAATCAAAAAGTCTGTTGACAGCCTCGCCCCCGGGTTCGGAAGGTATTTCAACATATTCATATTCCATTCGTTCCTGCCGGTGACTCTCTTGCCAGGCGCGTGTATTCAGGTCATTACATTGCTGACAATTCAGTCTGGTCTGCAATGGTGTTTATTTTGTACGCATTCAAGATTACAAAAGCCCTGGATGAACAGGGCGAGGAGATTGATTTTGAACCGACCTTCAGTACCGGAGTAACCATGTAAGCGTTTTCAGACTGAGAATTACTTCATGATCTACATATTGTGACAGATTCCCCAATCCATTCCCTTGTTCTATTTCACTACGATTGTCTGGCATTGGTATCCACAGCCTTTCCATGGAGAATTCTTGAAATTCGGGTTTCCATGGACATCAAGCAGATACGCGATTGCATCAATCACGGAGCCTCTGCATTTCTTGTAGTTACTATTGAGCTTGCTCGTCCTTGAATCGATGGGTTTTCATAAAGTGAAACTTGAAAATAATAATAATTTGAATCCTTGAGGCACTCGCCACTACATGTTGGTGGTGGCCGATAAGTTTAAGGAACGACTAGATATTGGAGGCCCATGGAATCAAATGGGTTGAGAATGCGAATGTGCTCGACCGCAATCACGTGGGAAGTACTCAGATCCGTTGCTCCTTGGATGTGCCCCGCAGCCGCATGCGATGGTCGACCATCGGAGTTACCCAGCATCACTCGTACGGGGGCAGGAATGAGTGCAGCAATCTGTTCTTGGAGGTAAATGAACCTGGCTCCGATGTTCTACTCGCAAAGGCCTGACTGAAACACTAGATGATAAATTGTTTAACAACGACCGCGGGACGGACAGCGACACCTTCCGGCTATTTCTACATGAGGGTCGGTGCTTGCTTGTCGTATTCTGAGGCCCCTTGCATTGCCGCCAGTCTCCGATGCATATCGTTCGTTCAACTTGGGATATGGTCTGTTTGGAGCAGCTAGAACGATAACACTGTATAACCCATCCGGAGATCAAACGGCGAAAGCTGTGGTGGCACAGCTCGCCGTATCATATGTACAAGGAGTTTTAGTAAGTGCGTGACATCAGATACCCCACCCACCGATAACGGCACCATTTATGTGGCAGAGTCACCACAACCAGTCTAGAGCATGCTAACCGTATCATGATTGCTGATGGGTTCGCGAGCCCCGCCTCCTTCGGCCCTCGGGGTGTGCCCTGGTCGTGCAGCAAGCCAGGGGACGCCAAACGACCGCGGAGACAGCTGATGGCGGGTTGTATTGCAGTCGACTCAATGCATGATGAGGGTGGAATTGAGAAACACTATCCGACAGTCAAAGACAGCACAGCAAGTACTTGTGTTTGGTGTGATGGATCTAGAAATTCTCACGCAGTATT
The DNA here is from genome assembly GCA_038088915.1 of Sutorius aff. eximius. NCBI lineage: Eukaryota > Fungi > Basidiomycota > Agaricomycetes > Boletales > Boletaceae > Sutorius > Sutorius aff. eximius. Next base: position 17,444 of record JBBPJV010000280.1, read on the forward strand.
TTCTTTTCCTTGGCCTAAACAGGCAAGTACCGCCTCCAGGCTCTGGCAGTACTACGATCAGCGCTGCAGCGTGACCGACATCCATGATGGAGGTCTCCACGCACCAGACCGTGGCCGTTCCTATCACGGTAAGCAGCAACAGCGCCCTATTTTCTGGTCACCATTCTACCTGCCGGCAAGGGTGCTTCTTTTGATGGTCCCACGGTTACAAGGTAAGTTAGGAAAGGACCAGTGGCTTATACCCTGGATGAACGCCAAACACGAAGTCAAACCACCTCCTAGTACCACCCCTTTAAGACATCTTTCAAGGAATATTGGCCATTTCAACGACCCCCTTGAATATTTTACATACTATAACCCTCGCCTACAGAAGTCGCAAAGACTCGAACCTTCTGTCCCTGGTATCGAGCGCCGCCGCCTTCCTCGTTGGGAGTCCTCGTTGTCTGTGACAATATATTACTCACCGATTATCGCTGTATCTCCAATGTTGGTCTCACGGCCATCGAAGGCCAGGTTTATATAACTAACGTCTTATTCCTCGTCCACCTCCCGAACCGACATGATCCACTTCTTGATCCAGACTTTGGCGGTGGTCATCATTTTAGTAGCCTCCGCTCTCACTTTATTCGGGCGACGACGGACGATCCGAGGCCGTCGTCTCCCTCCCGGACCTGCGCCTCTCCCTTTCGTAGGCAACCTTCTCAGTATCGACCCTAAGAAACCTTGGGTCACCTATGCTGAATGGGCAACCCGTTACGGTCGGTTTCTATTTCATGTTGGCCCAGTGTGGTAGTCAGAGTCTCACCCCCAAGCGACAGGTGACATCTTTATCATTGGTGTGCTGAAGAAAGACATCATCGTGATCAACTCGGAGAAAATTGCCAAGGACCTCCTTGATAACCGGTCTGGCATATACTCAGACAGACCTTACCTTGCTACGACGGACCCGTACGTTACCAATCCTGTCTACCAGATGTACCCTGAAATTTACTCTGTCAGATTTGGCTGGTCCTTCAATTTTGGCTGGGCTCCATATGGGGATCATTGGCGCTCGCAAAGGAGAATCTTTCATCATGCATTCAAAGTTGAAGCCACGCCGACTTTTCATTCTATTCAGTTGAGAAAGGCTCGCCAGCTCGTCTTAGACATTCTAGGTGCCCCTCATCAATATCACGCGCATATTGATAGGCAAGTATCATGCTGTTATGTGAATATATGTGCCCATGGGACATCACATTTAGGTTTTCTGCAGCTGTGATCATGGCAATCGTGTATGACTACGAAGTAGCCCCTGATCATGACCCTTTAGTCGAGCTATTCAAGCGCGGAAACGCCCTGGCCATAGAGAGTTTGACACCAGAAATAGCATCTGTCATTGATACTTTCCCCTTCCGCAAGTTATTTCCTTGTCACACTATCACCCTCAGGCTTACCAACACCTCAGTCCTCAGCTTGCCAAAGTGGTTTCCTGGCGCCGTTTTCAGACGCAAGGCAGCCGTCTCCAAGGCTTGCGCGATGCGAATGATAAGAGAACCATTCGATTACGCCAGAAAACGCGAGGTGAGGATCGCAGTGTCTAATTCCACAGTCAGGACTTATTTGAGGACAGGCCGCTGGTAGCCCAGCGCCAGCACTAGCACTCGATCTTCTGAAAAGCATCCAACATGTCGATGATCGTTCACAAATCCAATTACTGGAAGATACATGTGCGACAGCGTTTGTAGGTATGTTATACGGTGAATGACAGTGGAGTCGTTCATCAATCAACCTGAATCCGGTAGCCGGTGCAGGAACGGTCTGATTGAGTATGTGTAATTGTGTGTAATGACTCAGTTTTTTTGTAGACCGCAGCGACATTGCAATCTTTCATGCTCGCCATGCTACAGCATCCAGGGGTGCAAGAGCGGGCCCAGGCAGAGATAGACGCCGTCGTTGGCACAAACCGGCTTCCAAACTTTGATGACAGGCCGAGCCTGCCATACGTTGAGGCTATCTTGCTGGAGACGCTGAGGATGTACGCCGTTGCACCTCTTGGTGAATATCCCAATGATGGCGTTGCGTCAATTCTCATTTTCTCTCAGGAATTCCCCACGCTACCACGACAGATGACATATACGAAGATGTCTATATCCCGAAAGGTAATGACACAATACAATCTGAGGTACATGTGTTGACTTTTTTCAAACGTGCATGTTAGGGTCTACGGTACTGGCAAATATTTGGTTTGTACACAATTCGTTACGCGTTATCCTTCCAGGACCTCATGTAATACATCGTCCCAAAGGGCCATTCATCGCAACAAAGATGTTTACCCCGAACCCGATATCTTCAAACCTGAAAGGTTCTTTGCAGACGGGAAGCTTAAACCAGACAAGTCTACTGACAGCCTTGCTTTTGGCTTTGGGAGGTATTGATATTTTTTTTCCACTAAATCCCGTGACCGACCCTCTTCAGGCGCGTGTGTCCGGGTCGTTACAATGCTGACAGTTCACTCTGGGCTGCGATCGTGCTCATTTTATATACATTCAAGATAACGAAGGCCCTAGACAAACAGGGCAAAGAGATCGACTTTGAACCAAGCTTCAGCACTGGGGTAACCGCGTGAGTGGTTTCCGAGTGACAACTACATTTGACTAACCGACTTTTGACAGGTTCCCCGATCCATTTCCTTGCTCCATTACACTGCGATCATCCGACATCAAGGTTCACAAGCTTTCAGCGGAAGACTTTTGAATTTTGAGTTTCTGTGTATGTCAAGCAGACGATAGTTTTACCAGTCGCAAAGGCTCTGCTTCCAGTAGCTACTGTGATCTAAGTACCTTTCATTAACCCGCCCAACCAATGGCTTTCCAGAAGAAGTAAATGTCGAGGGTAATGGGGCCTAAAGTCTCGAAGAAGCTGCTCTACGAAGCCGACGTGTTGAAGTGGGCGAAAAGTCTCCAGAATGGTGAGATCCTGGCGCAGGGTCTACATGAGCGTGGGTGGCATGCGAATCAACTCGATTTCGATTTCGTCCGCCGTGTTCGGGCAGCCTATTGCCCCAAAGTCCCCCAACGCTTGCACAGAAACGGCTGAACATAGAACACTGATCAGCTTCGGTCGTGGCAGGGGCAGGGGCGAGAGCAGTGATCAGGTTTCGAAGGTGAATGGTCTTGGCTGCGATACGACTGCCGTGTCGGGGTTGCTCAGTAGGTGGGTCATCGATATCGCGCAACAACGACGACCGCGAAGTGGACAATGCGATGCATCTTCGGGCCACTTTGAGATGATGGTCGATGCTTGTTTGCCGCGTTCCCAGATCCTGCATCATGAGTAGCCTCCACTAGCCTTTGGACCTTTCCTTGGCTTCTGCCACGTGCTGCCGTCTCAAGTGACATCAACGTCGAGTAGGTTATCCATGAGATCGGACTCATACCTTTCAGCGCCCAAAGGAATGCTATCGTCGCACAAGTGCCAGTATGTGCAACTCGGTGACGCCCCATTAAATCCCGCCCCAGTTGAAACGAAGGACAGACTCACAACCGTAGCAACGCTGTCATGATCATTCCCATCAGCGCCTTGCCGACTCCAATCTTTATTATCCCATGCGGCTAGCCAGGTTGGCCCATCGATATGTTCAAAATTTAGAAAGAAACGACGTAAGCCATGTAATGATGACCTTCCTCATAGATTCCCAGATGTGACCCGAGCCGGTCGGAGCTGGGCCGAGCTGCCACGCATCCCAGAGTCCGGATCTTCCGAACCGAAAGTCGGAAGGACCCTATGACCACCGCTCATAGACGTTCGCGCTCAGTGATCCGATTCGCAGGCACGTTGTTAGCGCCGTACAAGCCGGTGGCAAGTATTTATACACCACTAGGTCCGTGAAATGGTGTGTGGATATTTCCGCCGCTGTCAACTGTTGGACCTGCCAGGTAAATACGAGGGCCGTACGTGGACCGTATGTTAGTCACTGAATTTCCCCATAGGTCCCCCGTTTGTAAGCCTCGGTAACTTGTATCCTCCGCTAGTGGAGCACTCAGTGTCTTCTTTAGGATGAAGTCCACGCCAAGTGCGCCCTGAAAACGGCTGGGCCGCACCATGGCCACACACACAGCCACTTCGTTGTGCGCTTTTAAGTTCGCTTGGGGCACCATGGCAATCCGTTCTCAAACCCCAATCATTCTCCATTGATCACACCCGTGAAATTTCCTCTTATCTGTATCGTCACAAGATATGGCTTATTATGAGTCCAGCCACGTTCATCGTTCCCATTCCCATTCTCATTCCCATCACCACCATCATGACGCCGACCCTCAGTTGTGGCAGTACTTTACCGCAGTGGATGCTAACAGATCTGGCGCTCTGAGTATTAACGAGCTGCAGAATGCTCTCGTCAACGGTACGGATCATTGCATCGTTCCCGAATCTAGCTGATCGTGTTATATCAAATCAGGAAACTGGTCGAGTAATTCAATCATTCCCCCCTTTACTTGAGTTCTCAGACCATTATTCAAAGGATTTGATCTGGATACTGTCAAAATGCTCATGAACATGTTTGTAAGTTGATGTGTCGGCTAAGGTATCGACCGGCAGTACTCAAAACATGGCAGGATTCCGATCGTAACGGCACCATTGGGTTCGATGGCAAGTGATTTTGGCATTCCAGATTACACTCAGAACCCCAGACTGTTGACAGAGTTTACCCGACTGTGGAAGTATATCGCAGACTGGCAGGGTGTCTTCAGGCACTTTGACAGAGATCACTCAGGAACCATCGAGAGGCGAGAGTTAGCGGATGCCTTGCGGAACTTTGGGTACAACCTTTCCCCCTCTCTTCTCAAATTGCTCGAACACAAATACGGTAATCTGCGCGCTCGATTTCTGTTTAATGGCATCGGCTCACTTTCTCACCTCTAGCATCTGGAGCAACCTCCGCATATGGGCCACCCCCTGGAATCACGTTCGATCGATTTGTCAGAGCGTGTGTTACAGTCAAGGCACTCACGGAAGCCTTCGAAAGGTTCACCCTCACATACTTGTAAATAAGTGGCTAATATCCCCCCGAAGGTTTGACATTGACAGGAGCGGTTATGCGCGATTTAGCTATGATGACTTCATGAGGGTAATTTATTGGTATCCTTCAAATTTGCACGTACTAATTCTGTCACTCCAGGTGACTCTCATGGCCCCTTGAATCAAGGGACGGAAGTGAGGAATATGTGCACGATGCACGTTTGTACGAATAGGGGTCCCCATCAGTTCTCAATTGCGCAATATGTCCGACAGTTCCTATCCTTGTACTAGTGTAAAAGCCTGCCTGGAGTGCACCGAGACACTCGGAATCCATATAGCCAGCCTAGAGGCAATAACCCAACAAAGAACCGAAGCATGTGCACGGGGGTCCCACGCAAATAGGGAGGCAGCATGGTGTATTTACGGACCAGACCACGGCGGCTTTCAGCTCCCTATCCCCGGTCATCTTCTCGGGTCGGCCATTGTGGCCCGAGATCAATGATGTTGAAACCAGGCCATCCGCATGCCCACCGGCAAGTTTTGGAACATGTCCGATCTATTCCTGAGAAATGTAATCGGGAGCCAAAGCCATTGCATCTGTGATCGCCATCTTCAGGTAGTGATCCGGCAAATTTTCAAGAGGCACGAGAAATCCCGATATGATCAAATTCAAATGGAGAGTTTGCCACTATGCGGTACAGCACCCACAGACCAACGAAAAGCTAGTCCGCCGACACCGCAGGACTGAGTCTTGCGATATAAGCGATAGGTATACACAAGTAGCACCGTGTCCCTTTACAGCATCCAAGATCGAACGGTCAAGGATGACCGAGACCGTTCTCAGATGATTTCATCCACTCGTTCGCCAGACGCTCTGCAACAAGGGGAAGAATGGCCGACACTTGTCCTGGGTCGCTGCCACAACCTTCAAGATAGTATTTTATCTGGAAAGAAAAATAAGATTCAGTATATTCTCGACACCACCCACTGTGGCTACACCTTTGGTTCTGTTCCGCTCGTCCTGGAAACGGCATTAGTGGACACCCGAAGTAACAGGTGGGATGAACCTTATAGTGAGCACTATGCTAACATCTGCGGATTCTGCCCTGAATTGGATCATGTGTCCCGAGGATAATGGAAGCCTCGGCGAATATGTCTGAGTGTTTGTACTATCGTAACCATGCCCAGCAGTCAAATCAATAACGCTGATAACAGTCAATTCGGCTATCGAACGAGGGTATCGCTTCGTAAGGGGGTGCGACTGAAAGGGAGTGTTACTCCTCGATAGTGGTCACACCGATAAAGACGCACTTTTTCCTCAAAGTTGCGAAGGCCGCCGAAGATCTTGTCGATCTTGACAGTATCTGAGCAGGTGAAATAACTGTTTCTGGTCTACTCGCCCGTACGTCAGCCCGCCCTTGGTCACGATTAAGCCATGAAACGACGCACCTCAAAATAACCATACCTAAAAGTTGTTGTGAACCGACTAAAAGGCGCGACAAAGTACTACACTCACTTCTCATAGAGTTCATTCAGGTAGCTTTGAACTGTCATGCCTTGATTGTGAAGCTCGGTTGCCATTTCCGCAAACATCAACTTTGCCCATCCGTGAGTTGCAGTGCTTCATCAATACACTTGCGCTCACCGTCGCAGCGATTCCGTCTTTGTCGCGTATCTCCGCACCGAACATGAAACCGATAGCCTCCTCATACCCAAAAGGAACCTCATAACCAGCCCGCTCAAGATCCAGTGCAGTATTTCCAATGAATTTGAACCCTGTGACGACTCTGGATTAGCTTTCCGAAGTTGTATTTGAGGCATACCAGTCAGGCAGTCCACAAACTTAAAACCTTCGCGATTCGCCATTGCCTCAACCATTTTGGAGCTTACCGTGGAAGCCACCATCGCCAGTTTGCCTGAAGTGCAGTAAATGTTACATGGTGTCAGGAGGACCAAACAAAGTAATTCGCCTGTTGGTTTCCCTGATTCTTTGTACCTTGCGAGGACACGGCCAGCAAACAGGGTTCCAAGCTGATCACCGGTGAATGTCGTGAAGGTCCCGTCGGTGCTACACCGTCGTGTGAATATTCACCCATCATCTCGGAGCCAAGTGGCTCACCCCCTCTCAGCAGCCGAGAATCGATCAGAATCAGGATCCTGCGCTAACACGTAGTCCGCACCCGAACTGGTAGCCGTTGAAATTGCACATTGCTTTATGGTGTCATTGGGGAATTATGGGAAGCGAGATACAAGCTTACCAAAGCCCCTACAAATGCCAAATCCATGATAAGCTCATCGTGGTGATGTATATGCACACAGTACCCTTTTCTTCTGGATTCGGAAACCGAACTGTTGGGAAGTCGGGGTCCGGAAGTCTCTGCTCCTCTACAGCTATATATGGCTCAAAGCCAGCACGTTTAAACACTTCAGATGCGAAAGCGTCACTAACTCCATGCATCGAGGTGTTCACAAACTTGACGGGAGTGGGATTGATGTGAAGCCTGTATACGTTATAGCTACCAGAGGGTAGCAGTAGCACTCGACCACGAACCTGGGTTTTGCCATGCCATGGATTAGGGTAAAATAACTTTCTTTCATCTCATCCGTGGGGTCGCGACAAAGCGGGGATGTGTAAACATCTGAACCATGCTGGACTCTTGGTTCTAGATTTTCCAGTATTGCTTGGGCAATACCCGTATCATGAGGTCCAATAATCTGCAGAGACCACGATTCACATGCGTGACAGCGACCTGGACTAACCTACCTGGACCGCATTCTCCCAATATACCTGTGTCAGGTGTAAGGAAAGGAAATGCATAATCCTCAGAACACGCACTTTGAAGCCATTGTCATTCTTACATGGGACTGGGTCGTAAACTTTGTAGAACATGACAGCATTATGGATACCTTCGGATTGTGGCTCGCTACAGAATCATTGAACTTGGGGGTCGGAATGAGCGTGAACCATATGACGCACCGGTGATCATTACCCCGCCAGCTGCGTTTAGTCTTCTTACCGAAAAGGGTACACTTATGAGGGTGTCGCAACTATGCCCCACAAAACAAAACGTAACGCAAAGGACTTACAGAGGCGTGTGGACCAAGCCTCTGAAAAGAAAGACCCTAAAGTTGTTAAAAAGGAACACTGCTGCTGTAAGACGTGCCCAGTCTGTTGAATTGTGTCGATGGTCGTGGCCGATTACGATGCCACGCGAGGCAGCATCGGTGATGTTCCTCTTCAAATGCGCGCAGAGTCCCTGCCAACCTGCCTTGAGCCACACAAACCATGTAGGTCCATAATAGTTACCTGAGATGTTTGGATGATGATCAAGTCATTCATTCTCGCCCACCCAGCTTCCATTCTGCCTCGTAACCCTTGGAGCTTGGTGTTGGCACTAGCGGCAACGGATATCGGTAGTCAACTCACCCGCAGTCCCAAACTCTATGCGCGTTCTTCCGATGCGACCAAACAGAGTGTCATCGTAGTGACCGTGAGGTCTGGCCCAATATTATCTACTTTGCAAATACCTCATTCTTTTCTCCAGCTCATCTATTTTCTGCGCATCCCATAGTACTTGGATCTCTCTTTTCGTTTTCTCGTTCTGGCATCCGATGAGATCTAGCAAAGGATCTGGCGAGGAGGAGTGGAGTGGACATACTGTGTCTAGTCTGAGCCATTCCTTCACGAGAAATTCAAGCGACATGAAAGTTATTGCACTGTAACTTGACCGTGACAGTCAATATTGGGTTTTCGTCTCAGCAGGGTCCTTGTCAGAAGTTACGTAAGCTGTAGAGAGTTCACTCTGGGGGTGGAGTTGATGGTAACTCCAGAAGAAATTGGCAGCCAGTGGGGGACCCAGCCGCCGGATCTACCATTCAATAGCAACCATTGAATTGACAGAACCGTGGATCATGATATCGGCACTGATCATCGATCATCAGGGTCATTGACGTATCATGTCTCCGAGTTTGCTCAAGCTCCCTCTTCTCGTACATATATTACAGGCTGTTATTCACATATCTACAGCTCAAAGTACATAAGTCAAGTACATTGTGTCTAATAAGAGCCGCCGCACATGCACCACACTACAATGCGACAGTCGCCTTTGAGCTTACTCATTGTCCAGAACGTATTGAATACCACGGGCAAGAGTTGTAAGGAGCTTTGACTTCAATCCTCCGACCACTCCCATCGAGACATCGATCGATTGACGGGCTTGCCACACACCATCGTCTCCTTTCGTTGGATTGGACCTGAAGCACCTCAAATAATGCTTCGCCACTCCAGTTGTGTGGAATCGGGCGCCATCGGGAAACCCAAAATGTGCACTGCACCAGTCAATCCTACCGCAAAGTTGAGCGTTCGACTTACTTTTAAGAGAGTCAAGGCGTACTACTTACACTGTGTTGGAGTTGACCGTTACCGTGTCGTCATGAATCGTAAAGAGGAACGATTTCCCCGAGTTTGCCGCGTCAAGCATGTGGTTGCTTGCCACTGAAGCCCAATTATAGATGTAATCGGGTTCCCTACTTTGTACGAGTGCATGTCGAACAGCAACGGCTATTCCGGCTACATCCGCCGGAACATCAGTATGAACCTGGTGAATTCAGCACTATTCATCGATCCATTCAAGGGATGAAGCAATGCACACGAACATTCTGCAACAGATTGGCCGCCACATTTTCGTCAATGAGTAAACCCTTTATGTTACGATACTGAAAATAGATGAAACACCGCTCTCGTGCATATAAAGTAACTTACGCTACTTGAATTTGTCACCCTCCGTACAGGTTTATTTCTATGATGATTTAACATGGCGACGAGGTAAGCAGTGAGACAGTCTTGTTTCGAGAGATATGTCTTTTTCTGTCGAGAAAGTACCGAACGGAGCTCGGCGAAATCGTGAATGTCAAATCGCCATCTCAGATGTTCGACATTGTGGCGCGATTCAGCGAATAATTCAGCGAGTTCTGTGAAAAAGCAGGTATCATGCAAATGGGGCATGTAGGGCCAAAATTCATGTGCAATAGAGCGCGACGGCGCGGGAAAATTATGTTTCTCGAAGGTTGGGGCTACATGCAATGTGGGTAGGCCTTGATAAAATTGGGAGAGCGTGTGCATAAAACGCGACAGCACGATAGCATCACCTATCATTGAGCTATTATAATGATGTGGGTGGCAATTGGGGAATCTGACAAACCAAGTGTGTGATGCCAAGAAACACCGATACAAGTTTCATTATTAAAGAAGGTCAATTTAAGACGAAGAAGGGGTGCGCCGCCATTGACGAGGTTAGCGCCAATTGGCTGGTGGTTCATGAGTAGGGATAAATCATCTTGGATGACCCAATCATCATTCAGGAGCGAGTCCGAGCTGGTGTCGAGCCTGTAATCAATGTCGATAGGAACAGCTGTATTTGTGAGTTCGATCTATGAGAAATAAGATAAAAGTCTAATTGATTGCTGCAAATCAACGCACAGACCAGCGTCCATTGCTACACCGGAGTTGACCCGCAGCGTGCGGGTATAGTTGCAGTGCTTTGGAGAGAGCCTGCTCAAATTTGGGAATATCAAGCTGTGTCGGCAGGATATGAACGTTGTCGATCTGAAACCCGACGTGAGGAGTGGGACAATCATTGAAACGCAGACAAACACTATGCAACCAGAGATCGAAGCCAGGCAATTCCACATGTGAACGGGTTGCAAGGGCAGTTGGCAACCGAGGGAAGACAAGGCGCTGGAGGAAAGACATGGCTGAGTAGACGAACTGGGGGTGGAGAATTTGCTGTACTTCGTGAGCCTAATAAGCCTGCAAAGGTACCTGAGGAAGATGCATTTCAGGGTCAACAATTTCAGATCAGCGCGTAGCTTCTGGTAAATGGGTGACTTTCTGTAGGGTTCAATCTGGTCCCGGAATAAATCGGACTGTCAAAACTGTTCAAATGTAGTCAGAAAATAAATTATTTTTCAAGGAATAAACCACAGCCTGTCAAGAATAATACCTGAAGATATTATTATTACTAGTCTGCCAGCATGGATTACGACCTTATCAAGCAGATCCAACTGACAAAGAGGGCTGAGGAGTACATTGAAGATGCCAAAGAACATGGGCAACTGGTCGAAATGGCTGCGCTCCGGTGATGTTCCGCAAGTCAGTCGGAGTATGAAGGTGGAATCATTCTGAACCAAAAGTAGATTATGAGAAAACAAATATCAAGGTACAGTTGAACATACCTCAACAGCAACACCCGAGGCCCTGGCAATCCGACCAAGCAGCATGGCAACAAGTGCGTCCGGGGAGCAACCAACCTAGCATCACTCTTGTGAGATGAGAGTAACGAAACCGCAAGCACAACACTGCACTAGCGTTGCCACGGTTCGGCTCGGCTCGGCTCGGCTACCTGCGGCTAATCCCACGGCTAGGCTAATTGCGGCTAGTTAGCTGCTTAGCATCTGCAAAACCTGTGAAATGAAACAAGCGCTCGGTAGAGGTTAGCGAGTTACGAAGACTTACGATATCACGGGGTGAATACTATGAGGTTTATGACCCGATTTTGGGCTGTTGGCCCAGGTGTGGACAATGCATCATCCGAGTAATTGGATATTTATTTTGTTTGAGATAAGTAAAAAGGGTGATGTTTTGTTTTAAAAGAAAAGATGTAGCATATACAGCAAACTTGAGGTCCAAAAAATATCCTGGTTGAAAAGGTTTGTAAAATGGGCAGAATGAAGCTTGGGAGGGAAAAAAGTTATTGGATGATGTCACATCCATCATTTTGCTCCTCATTGTGCCTCCTCCAACCATTCTCCAACCTTCCCTAGTCGTTTCCCAGCCATCCTTGCTCATCCTGTTATGAACTCATCTTTCTTAACCTGACTAGCACTACACCTGTACTTCATACTTACACTTTTTCTCTCTTTATTCTTGTCATCATGGTCATGTGACTTTCCCTTATCTCTTCTTTTCCACAATCATGTGACCAGGGCCTGGACTCTATGATGTCAGATCATGTGACTGATCTAGACCCATGACATCATAGATAAGAGCTCATTCTGCTATTGGCTATACCTTTACTTATCTATCATACCATCTCTCACAATATATTAGTCATGTATTAGTAATAATCTTGGCACTTGTATATATACCTGGATGTAGCAATGACTGTCCCCCAGTCTAGCTCACTTGGGCATTATCTGTAATGAGCCCAAGGAGGAATTCATAGGGTGAGTGAGACAAAGTCGAAACTAAGTCCAGGAGCTCAACCCCTAACCCCAACCTGGGGTCCTGGCCTGACAGCAACCACTACCTGATGTGATAATAGAGAGGACTGGTTATGACACCCAGCAATGTTGTGTGATATAGTGAGGGGACAGTCCTGTATG
>JBBPJV010000281.1:0-29819 GCA_038088915.1 Sutorius aff. eximius
CCTACTATTTATTAGTCATGTACATTAGTCATGCTCTTGGCATATGTATATATACCTGGGTGTAGCTATGACTGTCCCCCAGTCTAGCTCACTTGGGCATTACCTGGGAATTACCTCAGGCCTGAGCAGGATACCTAGTCCACTTCTCCTATCATCTTCGCCCATGGTAACCATTCCACGTGTATCCTTTTTCTTCATAAAACGTTGCTAGATGTCATATCTAGTTCTTTGTTCCACCTCGTTGCCGTTCCCACTCGACCTTAGATAGTTCTTGTTTCACTTCCCCTCCAGTGTGATGGCTCATACATTGACTATCCAGTCATTCTCCTTACTGCATACAACATTACTGGGCATCATAGCTGGTTCTCCTCTCTATCAGATTGTCTTTAAGCATGTCATCAGGTGGCCCTCCAATGCCATGTGCTTGGGGTTAGGGTTAGAGGTTCGCCTCACCCTTAATGAGTTCCTCCTTGGGCTTGTTACACTTTGACAAGACTGACATTACCGATCGCGTGCTGTGCTCGTTTTCTGGATGCTGCCCCACAGGTGTAGAGTGGGCCCTCCTGAGCTTTTGCAGACTTCTTCTTCACAGACCCCCATACCTTTAAGGGAGTACCTTAATTGGCATGTCCATTGAGGACATTAAACTGTAGCTGTACCAGCACTACACCATAGCCACATTCATTTTCCTGCACTTGCAGACTTTAGCGCTGCAATAGGATCATGCCCATTAGCAAAGGTCGACCAGGTTATCCGGGCTGAGGTTATTTAGAGAACATAGGACATGGGTATCAGCATGTTCCTGTCATCGTTACATATATGTTGGTAGTCCTACTATGGCCTAGTTAGGATACAGGACTTTAGGAGGGGGATCGCCCATATCCTGCCTTCATAGTAGTAGGGTCATCATGACCAGGAGTATTAGGGGTCATCGAGACCATCATGCAGGCCATCATGGCCAAGGAGTTTATACCTAGGAGGGAGATTGGGGATAGAATGCTTCACTGCCAGCCCCGTGAGATCTGTTACAGTTTCTTTATTTCTCTCTGTACCATTAGTTTCCTTATCATCTCCTCTCGTCACCACACTCCACCCACGCTCCATCGTCCCACTTGCCGGCGACATACTTACCCAGTATCGTACTCTTGTCTCTTCCTGGTTCTGTCTCTATTCCTTTCACCCCAATACCTTTGGTTACATAATACTTACTTCGTCGGGTACTTCTTTCCCAGGGTCTATTACTATATAAACCCGTAGCCATCGTATTTAGTTCCTCATGCTAGTTCTCTCTTGTACCACCATCATCGTCAATCACAACTCCATTTCACTTAGGCTTTGCCTAGTGTGAATCGTCGACTAGTCGTCACCTCTTCATTCTTCGTTCTTCATCTTCACCGCCCTTCCTACAAAGGGGGTAGTATCTTGGGCATTGTGTCCCATACTTCGTCGGTGTCTCAGCACCTCCTCGTCATCTCTTGTTACCAGTCTTCGACCTACTGTTGAGTGGTCATTACCCTGTTCTACGTGTCTTGTTGCCACACCTTGGGCAACTCCTCTTTCGTCCTCTTCGTTACCCTCACTCAACTCGACCTCAATCCTAAACCCTAGTGGTTGTCGGTGATCCTCAAGAGCTACGCCTGGTCCTACCCGGAACAGTCATAACAAGATCCACTTGCCTGGAAGGCTGGGCAATAGTTGCTTTCACTGCCGGCATTTGCTGAGGGTGTGCCTGATCAGCCACCTACTGTTTTGTTATTTACTGTTGCATGTTGTTTCGAGCTATAAGTCCTAAACTGGCATCTGGCACGTGTTGGCCAAATGGACTCTCTTCGGCCTAGTACAGAAGTAGTTGGAACAGCCACATTATGTTTTACAAATAGCGTCATTATCAGGGCATAAGTCATTTGCATAATGCAGCTCATGGTCCATAGTTATTTCAGACAATTGGTATCTATGCCTAGTAGTTGTCAGTTGGTTGTATACTGCATTCAAAAAGTATTGGACATTTTACGGACAACTACTATAGTTATAGGACATTACACGAAGTTGGACTCTTTATAATATTCATTACAAAGTACCTGAATGATTGCAGGAGGTAGTTCCTTGCTGACAAGTGCAAGGGCTTTAAAGTATTGGACATTTACCCCTTACCCCATCCACATCTGATTTGTAGCTATGCTGGTTACATCTTGAGACAAAACCAAAACCTAAGCTAAAGGGACGACAAGGTGGAACGGCTAGAACAGGCTATGACACCCTGCGACATTTTATGATGAAGAGGATAGAAAGGAAACACGTGCAATAATGTATACAGGCAAGGGTAAGGAGAGACTAGGTATTCCACTTAAGCCTAGGAACGATTCCCAGATAATGCCCAAGTGAACTAGACTGGGGAGCAGTTGTAGTATCACCCAGGTATATATACAAGTGCCAAGAGTATTACTAATACATGACTAATATATTGTGGGAATGATACAATGGATAAGAGAAAGGTACAATCAATAGCAAAAGGGGCTTTTATCTATGATGTCATGAGTCTAGACCAGTCATATGATCTGATGTCATAGAGTCCAGGTCCTGGTCACGTGATCATGAGAAAGAAAAGATAGGGGAAAGTCATGTGACCTGTTGTGACAAAATAAAGAGAAAAAAGAGTAGACTACGAGTGTACGCGTTAAGTGTAGAAAAATTAAATACGTTTTATAACACATCTATTCTCCAACATGAACCTGAGAGTGGCTTTGAAAAATAGGCCACAGGAGGGGGATTGTATTCTTCCTAGTTTAGTTTCATTGAGGCTAGATTAGTTACTAGCCTCCCATGCCAGTTATGAGGTTAAACTAGTCCTGGCTTGTCTCCATTTGGGCATATGAGATTAAACTGTATTCCTTCTGGCCAATCAAGGCCATTGCGTCCATACTGCTCATGACATTAAACTGTGCTGCTCTCCAATCGGGTTTAGGAGTTGAAACTGTATCCCTTTGGGGTTGATCACCCTATGGTCATGTTTTGGGTTAGCCTTCCCAGGCAGTAAAAAGCACAATGGTTTTCTTTCAGGTAGTTAGCCTTCTACGGAAAAAGTGCATGGTTTGTTTTGGGGTTATCCTTCCCCAAGAAAAAGAAGATGGTTTAGCCTTTCCATGAGAAAAAGTGCAGCCTCCAATTTAGGGTTATGAGGTAAAACTGTCCCCGAGTTGGTCTGTTAGCCTTCAGATGTAAATGAAAAAGTGCAATCCATTTCCAACGGGGGAGATCTCTTGATTGTCTAACTAGCAGTTGAGTTGTTGAATCCATCAATCCTTTATTCTGTGCCCAAGTCTGTGCCTTGGGTAGCTTCGGTGGGTTCTAGGGGTCGCTCCCATATCTGGAACCATTACCACTGGAGATATCTGCCTGCTACATGGATGCAAGCACTCTCTGTTTTCATTGCGAAGCTTAGTATCAAAGTAGTGTGGAAAAGCTTAGCAGGTTTTGAGGGTCAATGTCACCTGAAAGAGTGGTTGACAGAAACATATATGTCATTGGTCACAACAAACATTAGTAGTCACACTTTGACAGATGTTTATCAGACATAAATTGGATGTTACACTTAGTAGTAGTTTACGATACACTTTGACATCGAGTCACTGCAGTTGTTTCTTCACTTTGACATACTAAATAGTTATTGGTTGTATGGAGATGGCTCAGTTGCCATGAACACCCCCATTCTTTTGTTACAGTCATTGTTTCATACAGTCGATCCCGACGAGATTAGATCTCAGAAGAAGGCAATTGTTTATTTAGATTAAATTAGTAGTCACCGATGCTGACAGGGGAGATCTTGGAAGAAGCTGGTGATTATTTTGTTTAGGTTTTTGTTTTGGACCTTTGGAGGTGGGGTACACCTTGGACATTTTTGTGGCTTTTGTATGGGTCTAACCAACCTGGGGGCCATCTTTTCCATTTTTGGTCTTTTTTTTTCATTTTTGTCGTCACAAAAATGAACTCGTTCTTTTCAATGGAAGCACTCGCTGGGGACCAGCTCGCATAGGAAGGGGATAGGTAGTGGGGATAATACCATAGTGAATAGGAGAAATTGGTGAGGGCGAAGTGTATATGGAGCCCAAACCTTTGACGACTATGAATGGAGGTTCCTTGTAGGGATGAGCTAGAGGGAGGACTGGAGAGGTCCCCTCTGTTGGTTCTGCACCCCTTCCTTGGGTGGTTTTTCATGTCAGTGTTTTTCAAACTTTTGTTTCATGTGCTGTTTCATTCTTTTTACAAATACATGGTAGTTTTTTCGTCTTTTTGCAGCCCTTAGTTTTGCCCAGAGAAGCAAAACCTAGGAGGGGAATAGTGTTGTGAGACCATCCCTGTTAACCTACATTTATCCTAGTCTAGGGTTAGCTAGCTAGTACATCACATTCGCTACACTTTGGACTTGTATATTTCCTGTACCATAGCTCATGTGATCAGTCAGCACCCGATCCTGTCATGTGATTCCCTATTCCCATCCCTGGCACATGACCTAGTCATGTGACCATACATACCATAGAGTATTCTGGACTCTTACGTTATCTATGATATCATAGGGTCTAGACCACTACATCATAGTCTAACCCCTTACATCACCTCTCTCATTACTATAGACATGTACCTATTTAGTATCAGGGGTACAGCACAGCATGGTCTGTGCGCTGGCCTCTCTGCATATATATAGGGCATGGTGAGATGAACTGGATTCCCTCCAGTCTTGTCAACCTGTGCATAGCCTGAGTCTAAGGGGGAGTGGTCATCACTGCTCTAGGCTTCCCCTCCAGTGTGATGGCTCATACATTGACTATCCAGTCATTCTCCTTACTGCATACAATGTTACCGGGCATCATAGCTGATTCTCCTCTCTATCAGATCATCATTAGGCATGTCATCGGATGGCCCTCCAATGCCGTGCGCTTGGGATTAGGGTTAAAGGTTCGCCTCACCCTTAATGAGTTCCTCCTTGGGCTCATTACAGATCTAGTCCATTTTATGGCTAGAACAGTCTAGGACTGGCATTGATCCATCCTGAGCTATTCATGATATCTTTCCCTTATCATTTCAATTGTTGTTTAGGGTCTGATATCATTCATTGCTGGACCAATAGTGTTTCTACTTCATATCTTCATTGTTATTGACCAATTGCTGTTCATTCTAACATAGAATCACCGCTTTACATCTCCATTCAAAAGTATCACAGAGATATATCAAGATTCAGGTCCTTATGACCCATTGATCTCAAAGCTTTCCTTCACATCTTTCAGAGTGAAGCTCCAAGTCTTTCTCCAGTACTTTGACTGTAACTGGTGAGTATCTCCCACCAGTAACTCACTCCCTATTGCTGTTGCCTGTGCACCCAAGTGAAACACATTTGTTTCATTAGGTGATTCCCTTCTCCTTGAAATATGTCTGAAGACATGTGTTTATGAACTCACCCCCATGGTCAGAGTGAATAAATTTTACTTGTCATTCTGTGAAGGTCTCAAGTCATTCTATTAAGGCTTTGATGAAATTGGGTGCTTCATCTTTGTTTCGGAGATATTCCTTCCAGCCTTTTCAGCTGTAGTCATCAACAATGACTAGGATGTAGGTATAGCCTTGGATTGATGGCTCAAATGGGCCTTGTAGGTCTGTGTGTAGTCATTCAATGGGTTTTGTAGCACAGTTGGTGGCTGTGTCTGGGAATGGTGCTTGGTGGTGTTTGCCCTTTGCACATCCATTGCAGGGTGAGAGTTCACCCTTACCCTGGAGGTCAAGGCCAGTGACGAGTTGGTGTCAGTTTAAATATTGTAGCCCTTTTAGGCTTATGTGGCCAAGCTGGGCATGCCAGAGGTCAAGGTTGGGTTGTAATTGGGCTGAGAAGGCAGCAGCATGATGGGTGGTAGGTGGAGCAATGGCACTGTTGATCTCATATAGGTTTCTGCATAGTTGACCTTCCATGACAATCTTGCCTTCTGGATTTGTGATAGTGAGGCAGCTGTTCCATTTTGTGATCTCCATCCTTTTTTGGTCCATCTGGCTTTCAGACATGAGGTTGTCTTGGACATTGGGGCAGTAGCTGACATTGACTAGTTTGATTGTATGGTCATGCTTGCCTTTGACTGATACAGTTACAAGGACAGTGCTGGTTCTGAGTACCTGGAGTTGTGGGCCATTTTTGATAATGCCCTTGATTGAGTTGGAGGTTGGGGTGAATGTGACAAATGTAGTGCATTCTGTACATATGTGGTTTGTTGAGCCACTGTCTAGGATCCAGCTGAAGCAGGAGTGGGTGGAGTCACCCATGATGTAGCTTATGGGGTTGGAATCTGATGTGTCATCATTCAAGTCACTTTCGCTCTTAGTGTGTTATGATTTCTTTTTCCTTTCTACTGTACTACTACTCTGACTCGCCCACTTCCTTCATGCCAACCACCATTATCTATCCATTACTCCAATCCTCATTTGCAGGTTGGTATCACTCCAATTACTTTGTTTCCTTTACATTCTTGTCCATGGTTACATAATGATACCCTGACAGGTAAATCTTTCCCACATTACCTTACTATATAAACCCATAGCCACTGTAGGCATTTCCTCACACTAGTTCTCTCCTGTACTTCCATCATCGACAATCACATCTCGTCTTCCACTTAGGCCCCACCTAGTGTGAATCTTCTCAACTAGTCATCACTTTGACCTTGACCTCCCTTCTACAAAGGGGGTAACCTTCTGGACACTGTGTCCCATTCTTGACCAGACTTAGTCCTTACTTCATCGGTGTATCAACATCTCCTTCATCACTTGTCCTTAACAGTCTGTGGCCCACTGTTGAGTGGTCATTATTCCCTTGAATGTATCTTGTTGCCACACCTAAGGCAACTCCTCCTCATACTTGATCCTCTCATACCTTGTCGTCATCGCCACCCTCTGCCCTAGTGGTTGTTGGTGACCCTCAGGAGCTATGCCTGGTCCTACCTGGAACAGTCGTAACACAGTGGGGTTGGCTATAGCTTGGTTTGCCCTCTTGCCTTTCAGCTTGGGCTTAGCATCACTTTGTGCCTTCCCCTTGTCTGATTTCAACTCTTTCAACTCCTCCTTTGGTTTCAGTTTGTCTTTTTGTTTCCAGTGTTTTGACCTTCCTTTTGACTGGCAGTCCTTGGTCCAGTGGCCAGAGATACGGCAGTTGTCACAATAGGGCTCACTGGGAGTGGGTTTTCAGCTGAGCCCACTCCTGCTCAGGTTCAGTTGGGTGGCCTGGAAGCTGGATTTGGTGCTCTGGCTAGAGCATACCTCATATTCTTCTCAGATGCAGCATTCTGAAACAACCTCAAAGGCTTCGTAGGTACAATGCACCAGGTTGCCAATTCAATCAGGAGAGATGAGGATATTTGTATCACTCAGAGGGAGGTTCAATGAGGGAAAACTCCAAGTGATCTAAACTGAGGATCACTGGCTGGGGACTTCGCCCTTATATACTACTGACTACTGTTTGTACATGTGTACCATAGATCTGAGATCAGTAGATAAATACATGTAGATGAGACATAGCCATCAAGGCTGTGAGACGGAGATGAATGCACAGCACTAGGCTGTGCATCAAATGGAAGAGAAGCGCATAGCCTCAAGGCTGTGTGCACAGTAATTAAATAGGTGAGGCAACATAGCCATACATAGCATGGAAATTAAAGGAAAGGCTGTGTAGACACAGGGTCTGAGATCCTGGGCAGATCCTGGGATAAACCAGAGATTGGATCTGGAGATTGAATATAACTATAAAGAGAAGAAAGGAAAATAAAATAGAGAGACTGAGATAAGATAAGATAACTAGTGAGACTCGCTCATGACTAAGTCTGTTGATTGCCTGTAGTACAGGGCTTTGGTAGTGGCACTAGGCCGATCTGTAGTGTTAGGCTAATTGTGAAAATTATAACCTGTTACACATTCAACTTCAGAGGATGTGTAGTGTGCAGGTAGGCTGGCAAAGACATAGTTCCAGGTGTTTGGCATGGATATGCAAAGGAAGCATGCAAATAAGTGGTTGTTGATGTCTTCGTTCATTAATATGAGGTCATGGTGGAATGATTTCATTTTTGTGATATGCACTGTGAGGTCCTTGCCATCCATGTAGTGTGTGGTAGCCAGGGACATGATGGTCATGGTCCAATCAGTGGCAGTGGTACCTGCATACAGCCTGCATGCCTCCAACCAGATTTCTGCTGCAGTAGATAGGTGTCCAAGTTGGTTTTGGATTTCTTCTGTCATCACTCCAGTGAGTATCAAGCAGATGAGTAGGTTTGCTTTTTGCCAGCACATGGGGTGGCGCCAGATCTCATGTGTGAGCCCAGATGGTTTGATGAATTTGGAGTCAAGGTAGGTGTGTAGGTTGACAGTTTCAAGGGTGCAGGAGATGATGCCGGTCCACATGGCATAGTTGATCTCAGATAGTTTTGGTTTGAGATGAAATAAGTGATTGTATTTCAACAGGTCAATGGACCATCTGAGAGTGATGTGGATTTCATCATCTGAGTCAGATTGGTCATCCAGATAGTGTCTGGTTGATGATCTAGATTGTGAGGTTCTGTGAGATGCTGGTTTGCATGATTGGGGTGGTCATAGATGGTTGGCTATCCCAGTGGAAGTGCCAGTGATTTCATCTTCTGGGAATGTTGCAGGTCTAAGCCTTCCAACAGTTTTGCCAGGGCTAGATTGACTGCTGCCTGTTGATGTTGGATCGAGGGACATGGCCAGTGGTTTTGTACTCTTGGGTGAAGTCAGGATTGTCAATAGGATGTGGGTAGGTTGGGCTAGGGTTTAATTCCTCACTAAGGTGGTCCTGGGTGGTTGTTAAGCTGCATCAAGTGTCCCACTGCATTATGCAGGGCTCATAACCTAATGGAGGGTAACAAGCTAAAGTGGGATGGTAAGCCTCCAGTCAAGTATAATGGAATAATATTCATGTACCTAAAATGGGGCAGTAAGCCTGTACATGTAATGAGTAAAGAGAGTCTGTAGTGAATGATATGGATGAGCTTACCTCCAGTCAAGTATAATAGACTGGAGGAAGCGAGGACAAGCAGCAACACTAATGTAATGGTAGTCCAAAAAAGGAAATCTAATGAGTGTAGCATAGGAGGCTAAGTATGTACTATGTACAGTCTGATTCTCCAACACCAGAATCCAGATGCATACCCAGAGGCCTACCATGAAATGGTTAAAAAGTTGAGGTGCAAGGCAGAAGTCACAGGACTTCATGCTTACTGTTATGATTTCCTTTTTCCTTTTCCTTGTACTACCAAACTGCATCCTTAGTTCCTACTTATGAATGCTATCTCTCTTCTTATGCTGACTACCTCTCATACCCCCTCAGCATAGTTCATTTCCTTCATACTAGTCTCACATCTATGGTTACATAATCTTATCCAATCGGGTAACTCTTTCCCACACCATATTAGTATATAAATCCATGACCTCTGTAGATATTTCCTCATGCTAGTTCTCTTCTGTACTTTCACCATCTACAATCCACTTGACTTTCACTTAGGCTTTGCCTAGTGTGACCTTGTCTGAGACTAGCCTCACCTTGACACTTGACTCCTTTTCTACAAAGGGGGTAACTCTTGAAGGGCATTATGTCCCTACCTTGACCAGACTTTGTCTGTACTTCATTGGCATCTATTGCCTCCTTGTCCTTCATTGTTACAATACATATTTAAAATTTTCTAACCTCTAATGTGTACACTTGTATGACTACACTTTTTCTCTTTATTCTTGTCACAACAGGTCACATGACTTTCCCCCTATCTTTCTCTTCCCACAATCACATGACCAAGGCCTGGACTCTATGATGTCAGACCACGTGACTGGTCTAAACCAATGACATCATAGATAAGAGCTTCTTATGCTATTGGCTATACCTTTTCTTATTCATCGTACAATCTCTCACAATATATTAGTCATGTATTAGTAATAGTCTTGGCATATGTATATATACCTGGGTGATACTACAACTGCTCCCCAGTCTAGTTCACTTGGGCATTATCTGGGATTACTCCTAGACTTAAGTGGAATATCTAGTGCTCTTCTTACCCTTGCCTGTGGTCATTGTATCACATGTTACTTTTCTTTTCTCCACTCCTCTTCATCATAAAACATTGCACGATGTCATAGCATGTCCTCTTTGATTCCACCTTGCTGTACTTAGGTTTAGGTTTTGTTACAATACCATCCTCTTTAACCTACATTTATCCTAGTCTAGGGTTAGCCTAGCTAGTACATTACACTCACTACACTTTGGACTTTGTATATTTCCTGTACCATAGCTCATGTGATCAGTCTGCACCCAATCCTGTCACATGATTGCCATTCCCATCCCTGGCATGTGACCTAGTCATGTGACCATTATGTATCATAGAGTATTCCAGACTCCTTACATACTTATGATGTTATAGAGTCTAGACTACTACATCACAGTCTAGCCCCTTACATCACCACATTCTCTACCTTGTATTACTATATGTGGTACTGGCACAGCATGGTCTGTGTGCTGGCCCTTTGCATATATAAAGGGCATGGTGAGATGGACTGGATTCCCTCCAGTCTTGTCAACCTGTGCATTACCTGGATCTAAGGGGGAGGGGCCTTTGCTGCTATATGCTTCCCTTCCAGTGAGAGGTGCTCATACAGACTATCCTTTCGTTCCTCTCACTGCATACAATGTTACCAGGTGTCATAGCCAGTTCTCTCTTCTTTGGTTGTTGTTAGCACATCATCGGGTGGCCCTTCAATGCCATGCACTTGGGGTTAGGGTTAGAGGTTCACCTTGCCCTTAATGAGTTCCTTCTTGGGCTTGTTACAGGTTTTAGTCCCATTTCATTCATCCTTGACAGTCTTCAGCCCACTGTTGAGTGGTTGTTATTCACTTGAACATGTCTTGCTGCCACATCTAAGGCAGCTCCTCCTTGAACTCTTGTCCCTTCATTGTTGCAATCCTTGACCCTGTGACTCTAGAACCCTTGACCCTACTAGCATAGGTGGTTATCAGAAGCTACACCTGATCCTACCTGGAACAGTTGTAACACTTACCATCACATGGCTTTGGATAACAATGGCATCTGCAAATATATCAGATCAGTTTGAACCAACCTGCATCTACACTGTGAATGCACCAAGTGTAACGAGCCCAAGGAGGAACTCATAGGGTGAGTAGACTCAACCCTAACCCCAAGCACACAGCATTGGAGGGTTTACCCAATAACATGCTAATGATACCAATGATAAAGAGAGGACTGGTGTAATGAGCCCAAGGAGGAACTCATTAAGGGCGAGGTGAACCTCTAACCCTAACCCCAAGCGCACAGCTTTGGAAGGTTACCCAATGATGTGCTAACAACTAATGATGATGAGAGAGAACCGGCTATAATGCCCAGCAATAGTGTATGACAATGATGAAGAGAATGGCAGTCTGTATGAGCACTCAGCACTGGAGGGGAAGCTTAGAGCAGCTGAGGCCACTCCCCCTTAGACCCAGGTAATGCACAGGTTAACAAGACTGAAGGGAATTCAGTCTGTCTTACCATGCCTTTTATATATGCAAGAGGCTGGCACACAAACTATGCTGTGCCAATACCATGTATAGTAATACATGGTAAAGAGCATGGTAATGTAAGGAGCTAGACTATGACATAGTGGTCTAGACCTGATGACATCATAGATATGTAATAGTCCATAAGCTACTAATGATACATATGGTCACATGACTAGGTCATGTGCCAGGGATGGGAATGGGAGTCACATGATAGGTTACATGCTATGGTACAGGAAATATGACAAGTCCAAAGTATGATGTGTAGTCCATCTAGCTAGGCTAACCCTAGACTAGGAGTAAAGTGTGAATATTTAGGTTAACTGAAATGAAGCTATTCTACTAAGACTGAGCGCGACGAGGTGAAACTCAATAGAACTGGCTCTGATGCCCAGCAACGTTTTATGACAAAGAGGAAAGGGAATGGAAAAGAAAACACATGAAACGATGTCCATGGGCAGGGGTGAAGAGAGACTAGATATTCTGCTCAGGCCTAGAGTGTTACGATACCGTCTCCGTTAACCTAACATTTATCCTAGTCTAGGGTTAGCCTAGCTAGTACTTCACTTTCGCTTCACTTTGGACTACACTTGTACATTGGACTTAGTCGTATTTCCTGTACCATAGCTCACGTGATTGATCTGCACCCAATCCTGTCACGTGATTGACCTTCCCGTCCCTGGCACGTGACCTAGTCATGTGACCATATGTACTTACAGACTATTACCTTACTTATGATGTCATAGGGTCTAGACCATTACGTCATAGTCTAGCCCCTTATGTCACCTCTCTCATTACTTAGACATGTCCTTATTTAGTTATCAGGGGTACAGCACAGCATGGTCCGTACGCTGGCCTCTCTGCATATATAAAGGACATGGTGAGACGGACTGGATTCCCTCCAGTCTTGTCAACCTGTGCATTATCTGAGCTTAAGGGGGAGCAGCCTTAGCTGCTATTATGCTTCCCTTCCAGTGCTAAGGCTCATACAGACTAGTTCATTCCTTATCCTCTCATCTACACTGTTGCCAGACATCATACCTGGCCTCTCTCTATAGATCGTGGTTAGTGCGTCATTGGGTGGCCCTCCAATGCCATGCACTTGGGGTTAGGGTTAGAGCTTAGCCTCGCCCTTAATGAGTTCCTCCTTGGGCTCGTTACATAGAGGTGACTCCAGATAATGCCCAAGTGAACTAGACTGGGGAGCAGTCGTAGTATCATCCAGGTATATATACATGTGCCAAGACTATTACTAATACATGACTAATATATTGTGGGAATGGTACAATAGATAAGAGAAAGGTACAACCAATAGCATAAGGGGCTCTTATCTATGATGTCATGAGTCTAGACCAGTCACATGATCTGACATCATAGAGTCCAGGCCCTAGTTACGTGATCATGGGAAAGAAAAGATAGGGGAAAGTCACGTGACCTAGTGTGACAAAATAAAGGGAAAAAAAAGTGAACTACAAGTGTATGTGTTAAAAGTTAGGAAAATTAAATATGTATCGTAACATTAACAGGGACAGTATCATAACATCAAGGCTAATGAGACTTGGGCATAGATCCACTGTTAATTGTGTGATTTTCAGCCTAGCAAGAATAATGGACTTACACAGCCAAGAAAAGACCAACATAGCATACCTAAGCTTTCATCAGCTCAGGGTGCTATGCAATGTGGTATTCCCTGATCATCCATATGCATCAGAACAAATATTGTAGAGACCCAGGTCCAGGGTTTGCACTACAGCACTGCAAGTGGTCCAGTGCATGCTTGGTAATTGTTACTTCCTTACCCAAACATACTCGATCTTGGGCATGTCGGAGAATCCGAGATTCAGCCACCCGGCACGGTGACACAGCCACTCGTTATGTAATCATGTAGTTACTTCGCACTCAGCGTACTGTTGGATACTCTAGTGACTTAACTGAGTATCCAACAGGGCACTGTTAGGTATGACAATTGTAGTGTCTGGAATGAAGTGATGTACCTCACCCAGAAAGGTCAGGACTGTAGGGACAGCAGTATTACAATAGTCACATCGAATAGAAACAGATGAAGAAAGACAGCTGGAAGACCACTTACAATAGTCATATATGGCCGCAGTCGTGATAACAACTGCATCCAATGGTATTCAAGATTGGTCACTGAAGGCATGAAAGCCATACCAGTGGCATAGTTAGATTTCCAAAGTAGGTCCAGAATTTCCAGCACTAGGGCTGTCTCGGACATGTCGACAAAATGGTACTCTGTTTGACTGAATAAAAAAGCCGAAAAGTCGAAGAGAGGGTGGTTTGATTTGATTTGGTTCCGGTGGGCTCCGCTGGCATTTATGGTATTCACCAGCTGTGTGATATATCTGCTATCTCGTACCACTAAACGCCCAGATCACATAATCAATATATGGCGCAGCCTGCGAGATGAATAGTAGGTATTACATTGTGTTCGTGTTGCCGCGCAGAGGAGAAACGTGTTACCAATATAGTAGGGTACACTTGTACTCAAATGATTGGATCACGGGTTTCATTGGGATGAGATCATGGAAGCCTCCGGAGAATGAAGCCTTAAAGTTGAAACGATGGCATCCGAGTAGTAGGGTGGGGGTTGTGCTGAGTGATTACGGACATCTTTCTTTCAGTTGTTGAGTGACAACTGATGAGACTCAGCGTCAGCGCTTTCTCACGCTTGCAGTCACTTCGGAAGTGAGCGGCACCACCGTCGAGTTACCCCTGCACGTCAACTTGTACGCAATTACTCTCATTGCAAAATTTCTCTGTTGGCTCTTCGCCAACACGACTGTACACCGAACGGTCTAGCAAATACAGATTTGTTGACAACAGCCAGTGGTGCCAACATCACCCAACTTATCACCGTCATAAGCGCGAAGGCCGCAGACCTGAGAACCATGGTTGTTTCCGCTCACGGTGATCTGAACTGTGATAATCAAAATCTGGTTGTGGTAAGAAGGGCGCTACGTACACTGCATGTGTCAAATATATACCATGGTGGTACCATAGTGGATGTATCCGACCCCCGGGCTGGCAGGGGTTTGACACGACTGCTTCAGTTCTCAAGACGGACCAAGAGTCAAGTCGGATCAGGATAACTAGTGGTGATAAAGGCAAAGTTCATTCCTGTTTATCTTGGAATGCTCATTTAGCGGGGATCATGTACAGGACACAGCAGTTTTTTTTTTTTTTTTTTTGGGGGGGGGTACGTGAGATAACTGAGGTAGTAACCGGGGCGAAAAGCGGCAAAGGAAGACGGACTCTATCGATCTAGCTTCTCCGAACAGGCTCAACAACGAATCACCGCCGGTTGCGCAGTGGGGTGGGTCGCTATCAGAATCCTGCGAAGTTGACGATCCTCATGTGCCAGAGGACAGTTGCAAATAATTGGCCACTGCGGATTGATTGACGCTTCCACATACCAATGGGGGCATTTGGGACCCATGGTGCACCAGTTGCAAATTTAATTTCGCCGTGGCTTATGCAGTACATGTCGCAGTTTATCTAACATATGCCGCACCTTACCTCGTACATGCCATATTCCCTGTTGTGCATACCACATTCTCTGTTAAAGTGATGAAAACTTGGTGTATTCCATATTTTTGTAGTCATGACAACCACAAAATCGCTAATTATGGCAGGAGAGTACGAATGGTGTGAAGGTATTGTGAGGAGACGTGACGGAGGCTCGGACTGACGGAGGAGGAAAGCCAGGCATGAATACCATTCAAGGTCAAAAGATCGCTTCAACTGCATATGAAGACGGGATGCGGTAGAAGCCTTCCCATGGGATGGGCGTGAGGATGAGACCACGACGACGCGGCGACCACGAAAACGCAATCACCACATTGGTGTGTTGTCATCGGCGTGAGAACGACAGCCTCTCGAGTATGGGTGACGGTGGACGCACATTGAGGCAATGCGGTGGGACACACAAGCAATGAAAAAATGGCTGAGGGCACGAGAATGAAGGTACAGGGCGAGGGCGGGTATGCGAGGACACAATAGTGCGGGTGCTGTAGGCATAATGACAAGGCGGCGATCATTTGCCATCTGGCGTACCATTGCGCCGCCCTCGCCGTCTTGCTGTCGTCGCCGTGGTGGTGGTAGGCATGTCATTGCATTTCCCCCACACTCTTTGTTGTCGCGATGACAGGCACGCCTTTGTATCATCCTCGTTCGTCATGGTTGGAGTGGGAGTACCATTGCGTGAAGGGAGGGGTGGAGATGAGCATGAGGTGGGAGTGAGTGCGAGAGAAATTCCAATGAGTGTAGTGGGTACAGGAAAGGCGAGGCGAGGGGATGTGAATATGAGGAGGCGGCCTAGGTCGTCGTCATTACCATCGTTACTCGTATGGACTTTCCTCTGTCAAAATAGGCCACATGACCCCCGTTTGCACATTCGCAAAATTGGCGACGCGACGACACACTCATTACCACCGTGGCATAGGCGGCAACAAGAATGCGACGGTGGTGATGGCGATGACAGAAAAGGTGAGGCAGCACAGCAGTGGCGCCATAAATGCGACGACGTTGGCGGCGACAGTGACAGCGAGGGGCGAGGGCGTACCCACCAGGAAGGCGATGATGTCCCCAACAACAAGGCCACCCTTGAGGGCAAGGGAAACGCAACCCCATCGAAAGCGAGCACATCGACTGTGGTCTCAGATACCTTAGCCAACAACGCGGTGGACTGGTGGAACGAATTCACTAGCAGTAGTACATACTGTAACCCGGAAACCGTGATAGCTGGAGATCTTGAACGACATTTGATAAATGGGTAGCGACGAGGCCTGGTGTGGCAGTGTGGCTGAGTCAGCACCTACAGTTGAGTATAAGTGGTCTGTTTAGCGTAGAGTGAGGCCTTTCACCACTACCTTTGTTCGGTCCCATCCCGCCACATACGACGAGTTATCATTACGGCCTTCTCTTCCAAGTATTCCAAGAACCCCTCTCTTCTATATCTCAGCGAATCCATCTATCGGAGAACCTGAGATACAGACATCCGGTATGGTAACACAGCCACTCGTTACATCGTGTATGCTTTGTCAGAAGCAGGAATACGCCATCATTGTGTCGATCCTTCGCGTGATTCCTTTGCAACCAACTGGTACATTTCAGCGCTTTAATGCATCCGCTTGAGGACGCAGTTGATAACACTGGACCATGTCATGCAGCCCTCGAGTAGGACAGCTCGAGCGTATGGACAAATGAATGGATGGAGTGGTAACGGAGCGTTCCCCGGGGTACCACCAGACCTCATGGGTTCTCGACTGGGATGACGGCACTGGCCTAAGCCCTGAGTTCCCGAAGCCTTTCAACGCATCATTTTTGCGGTTGTATTCCAGAGGAAAGACGCACAGCATTCTCATTTCTACAAAAGCACTGTGTCTTCGTAGGCCCTGAAAACGTTTGCGACATCCCACTATCTCGTGACAATCTTTCTCGAGAACATGGCCCAAGTGAACCCAGCTTAATACGCCCCAGGCTCATCACGCCAAGAGGAAGTGTGCACATACGAAGGGTGTATAATCAATTCTCCGCCCGAAGTATGCCATGCCCGCGTGCCGCCCGCAATGTCCAGTATTCATATACATCCCCAATTGCTACCCAAAACCCTCCTTCAAACACGACATATATCATCTCTCAACTCTTCAAGCTGAATCGCCTCCGGGGTATCCCCATTCTCTTCAGTGGCCTGATCCTGTGCCGGATGTAAATCTACCAACGGAATCGGGGGCACGTTTTCCTGGAAGGTCGGCTGCGACAAAATACCGAATCTGGAGTCGATGCCATCGCAGCAGCGACGGGCGTCCCGATCATACTGTTCCCGCGCGCTAATGATGAACCGGGGCGTCAGGGGATACATCACAGCCAGAGAAGCCGTATTTAGGAAGAGTAGCAAAGTGCTGGTCATCATTGGCCCGTCGTCAATCACGACAACGACATTGAAAAACATGTTTCTGGTAACATAGGAGAAAACCATTAGTTTCAGTGCACGCGCTCCAAAGATGGACGAGAGAACGCGTCGATGATCGCAGGGGGTGGAAGAGCAAGACGTACGCGAGGAAATACACAATACCGTCTCTCACGAGCAATTGCATATATTGGTTGGGCCGCCATCGTCCTGTGACGTTATACATCTCAAACGACTGCTTCAAGGTTCGGAAGACGGCAAGAACCAGGAGCGTGGTGCCAAGCAGAAATTGCGGGAGTTTTTCATAATAATTGAGATTGAAGGGCAGGTTCTCGAACGAGTAACTGCATATCGAGAAAGGAGCGACCTGCACAACCGTGACTGAAGAAATGTGTGCCCGAGGTGGAGGCCGCCGCTGTGAGATGGCACCAATGCATGTAGTCTTAGCATGAGACATACCTAAGATGTGTTTACCCGGGATGCTGTAGATACATACAAAACCAATGGAGATAATAACCTGTGGTACATAGATGAATAAGAGGGTATAAAGGATCGTTCTCGACCGATTCCACATTGCATACACCCGCAGGATCATAATATCTGCAAACGGGACATCATACTGCGAAGAATCCAGCAAATACAGTGACTCACAATCAGCAGCGTTATAAAATATCGCAAACTGGTACTCGGCTATCAGATATAATACTGTGCCTGCGGAACATTTGTATTTCATCCAGTCAGCACTGAGATCTATTAAATTAATGACATACACCTATGAAACTATTATGACTCTTCCGGGCCGGAATTTAAACACATACATCTAGTATGCATGAGCAGCTCAATGATGGCCAGCGAGGTGTGATGCGGAAAGAACTAACGTTGACATCGGGGGGGACGAAGGTAGTACCGGCTGGAACGCGTCCGATTAGCTTCCTCAACCTATGGTTCAGATTCGAATTTACTGATGGAAGCGAGACTTGAACGTGTACTCATCATCAAACTGTACTGATCGACAAGATTTATGGAATGCATGGACGTACATCAGCCAAGCGAGACCAGTGTAACGGACCTATGGGGTCGTTGACTGAGAAGGGTGCAATCAAGCATAGCACAGAGAGTTGTTGGACATACTATAACAAAAATGGTAGATACACGGGTCCAAGGTCTGCGCTGTAGGACTGTTAAGAACATAGTGCTTGTTCGATTATAGTGCTTCCTCACCCAGATGTGGTCTACCTTTTGAAATTGAAAATCAACAGCCATGATTAGGACTGTAATAGCTTACTTCTCTTGCAAAGGTGATGACTACAGTATGTGGTCACTCCAAAACTCGAGGGTAAAGTATGGATATGTATACTTACGATAATCATATACGACGGCAGTGACAATCACAACTGAAAGGATCTGTAAGCCTCCTCGCCAAGGGAGTGTACTTGGCGGCGTACGGGATGCATATTCGTTGATACGGAGAAGCTCCAAGGCGGCTATGTCGTCAGAGGACATGAAAGACACGATGGAAACCACAGTGTGGTTTGATGACAAAGAGGGATTGAAAGTGGAGAAGAGCAAGAACGTTGCCAGCGGTCTAGTTCCCGCCTATCAGATAGACGCCTAGAGACTCTTTGGGACGAGCTATATACGATCCTCCAGTGTTCGTCGAGCACACGGTGGTGCGGCCTGATGGCGGAGCGTGAAGGGGGGCGGTGGGAAAATATCGACGTTGCCTCAAGGAATGCAGCCGACAAATACGTGGCATGCAAGGCTTGCAAACGCTCGTGCTATCCCCATGGGATCGCGGCTGCATCCTATTACTCCCGGCCTCGGATACAGAACGTTGAGGTTGCGACGCGGGTCAGGCACGAGCTTGACGGCGAATTTGTCATCGAGGCCAACTGAATCTTTCTTCAATTCAGGGCAGATACAAGTTCCGTCTTCACCGAAGAGCGTGCATGTTTGAGTGCATGGTACAGATGAACGAGGGAGCCAAACCGGTGGAGGAACTGTGATGAAATGCGGAATGTTTGTAGTTTACCCTGCCCGAGACTCATGATAGGTACCTACCTAGATCGTTTCAGCTTTGTAGCTGTCCCATGTTCAATTCCCGAGAACTTGATCTAGGTACATAAGATGAAACGGGCAGACGAATCGGGGAAACAGTGTTGTAAGTGGGCTATCCGAGTTCTGGTATCCTGAAAGACGTTGAGCGCGAATATGAATATAGGTATCAATTTTAAGATGGACATTCAACCAGCGTTGAGAGCGCAATGGTCCGTCTAGAAAGTAGGCGAAGGCATCGATCCGATGCTGCACACACGATCACACAAGGTGAAGTGGTCATATGAGCCGGCCGTAGTTCATATGACGCTGAAAAACCACCCTGCGATTGTGAGTGTCCGCTATGAAGACTGATGATGCACGAAAACCCAAAGTATAGCTGACCCGACAATACAAGTGAGACGACGAATCCACCCCAACAACCCCGGCCGCGGAGGCCGTGGAACTGTCAAACTCTTCTGCCAAGCGATACATGAAAGGTCAGATCCCACGATTGACTAGTATAGTTGTCAATCTTACCTTCGTGAGAGGGGAAGTGGAAGGTAGGCCTCCGACCTAGTAATGGGTACAGCGTCGACCTTAATCAGAAGCAGAAATAGGATAGGCCAGTCGCTGAATATCTTGTTGGGGAACAACAGTCCACAGTGGCTCGCTGGGAATGATTACCCATAAAGGGGGATTGAAGACTTGAGGTAGTGGGCGAACCCGAATACAAATATGGACAGATTCGGTGCGGAACGGATAGAACTCTACGAAGGATGAATAGACATATGAGGCAATTTTTCTCGGAGCGATATTTGCTGTTAGAGATGGGAAAGGATGCATAGATATTCGGAAGTACTTTCCAATGGCAAGGAAGAGCGTCCGAGGTATCCTCGCCTTACTTGTTGATAAGAAAGATGGCTTGCTACTGGTAGCTAGCCCGAACCCACTAAAATGGGTAAATCCGTACATGAGATGGAAAGCCAAATGATGATTGATTCAAAGAAACACTTTCCAGAGCATGGCGTTCTTGCCGCAGCTCACCATCTTTGGCATTGCTATCGTCGGTGCGTGATACGGATAGTACAAACACAACGTTCGGGCGTAGTATGGCCTGTATGGGTTCAAGTTGGGCGTGCATTACGTGATAGTTTTGTGATGCGGATTTTTTCACGCATGCATCAAATGCCACCAAACTGTTCTCCATAGTGCTCCCTCGGAGTCATATTATGTTACTGGCACGTTGTGATAGCCCCAGGAGTTCGCATTCGGCTCGAGATTCAGCTCGTCTCATTGTCACATGGTGACCCTGTAGCGTGTCTTCTACTCCGGCTTTCTGCGATTTCGGACAGCTAGACAGTTCAGAATCCAGGCCCACGTGAACGTGCTCCAACACTGGCGGTCTGGTGTCGTGGTAATAGCAGCACTCATTTTCTTCCACCTTGGGTAAGTAGCATTCGCTTTATCCCTTCAGTAGTACTATGTCTAAGGATGCCCAACAATATTAGGTATTGTTGTGGGGATCATAGCCGGAGGACATTTGACAGTGATGTGAAATGCATGACGGATTCAAGTTTTCGCTAGAAGCATGACATCCTCCCTTCTTCGTTGATACCTCAGTACCCAATGTCATTCATGGTTTCTCCACGGCGGTATCCCATCTCAAACGCGACTCGGATTCATATTTTCTCTCGACTGTAACCGTTCGAGTTGAACTACCCAATGCATTAACACCCCCTTCTGCGACCCGGCCCTGCTCCGGAGAGGTATCTGCAAATGCAGCCACATCTGCATTTTGATTAACGGTAAGGTGCGCGAACCGAGTTTTCCACTCAAACTGAAGTAGAACTGAACGTCAAATCTGTCAACTATGCGACTTGTAACATCTGCCGGTTGTATAGGCTTTTTCACTTTATATATCCGACAAAGGTCAAAGTTACTGGGAGCTATGGATAGATTTTATCACGATCTGTGGATTTTCCTTCTTCGAGCCCTCCTGTGATATAGCCTAAGTGTTCGCAATTTTTGGTATGATCTGGTGGCACAGTATCCTGGGTAAACAGAACCCCGGTCTGTGGTAAACAGACCTCATTGCATGAATCCTCCATCCGCCCCATCGTTGCGTTGCTGGAACCTTCGATAATCAGTGAGCAAAGTTCATCCTCCATATCAAAACTCACCTAACTGCTCAAGCTCAACCCATATTGACATTTCAGCTCTCCAACTCTCTCATGTCACACTTCCCCCACCTCATTCTGCTCCAGTGGAACATCCTCGAATCTAATGACAGAGGTGGGCACATCTTCACTGGCAACTGATCGTGACAAAACCCCGAATCCTGTGTCGATTCCCTGCCGGTGGCCACGAAGGTCGCGGTCGTATAGCTCTCGCACACTGATGATGAACCGGGGCATCATGGGACACATGAGTATATACGAACACAATTTCAGGAATTCGAGTGGCGTGGTGTTCAGTGGAATGGCGAAGTCGATTGCCGTATAAATGTTGTAAAGCATGTTTCTATTGGTTTAGAAGACAGATCAGCAGCTGGTTTTTGAATTGGAGGACAAGATTGTAACAACCGAGAAGCGATATCGGATAAGACGCACACAAGAAAATAAAGAATTCCATGTCTCACGAGTTGTTGCACATAACAATTGGGGTGCCACCACTTGGTTGCTTGGTACATTTGAATTGACTGCTTCGTGGTTTGGATGATAGTGAGAGCCAAAAGAGTGAAGCTGAGCACAAATCGCGGGATTTTGTCGTATATGTAAAATTTAGACGCCATCTCGCTCATTGAGAAGGAGCAAAATGAGAAGTCATCAATTTGGAGGGTTGAAACTTGAGAAAGGAGTGGAGGGCAGGCCCAGCAGGGTGGACGCCTCTGTTATGTTTCAATGTTTCGTGCTATAAAGCCTAGGACATACCTGTGATGTTCACACTCGGACTGCCATAGACACCCGCAAAGACAGCGGTAATCAAAACCTGTGACACATAGACGAAGAGGAGAACCCATAGGATAGTTTTTGATCGGCCCCATATTGTATACACCCGCAGGATCATTACAACTGCAATTAAAGCCATTTTCGTGAAGGAGAGGGACTTGGTAGGGGGGACAGGAACTTACGATCAGCGGCATCATAAAATACCTCAAATTCCCACACATATACTAGATACACAATCCTGCCTTCAGAACACGAACATCAAATTTGAACGGTGCGAAATGGAGAATTTCAATGTGCTCACACCTATAGAGGTGTTGTCAATGAGGCTGCTGATTGAGTTGGATACATACAGCTGACAAAAAAATATCACTAACAAGGAGCAAGGCATGAAACGAAGGAAAAAACTCACTTTAGTAGGACCAGGGAGAAAGGAGCTACTCCCAACTGCATGTCTCTGATTAGCTCAACCAACTAGGAACCAGTTCATCCGAACCTACCAAGTGCTCTAATCCTTGAGCAAACGATCATTGGACATTGTCCGAATTGATGTATGTTTAGGAAAAATAGACCTACAAAGCCCAACAAAGACCAAGGTATCGGACCTGGCACCTAGTTAACTTTGGGATGCATACAATAGGATTTTACCCGCACCATCACAAACACCGTAGAGACCCATGTCCAAGGTTTGAGCTGAAGTGTTGTCGGGGTTGGCGCTTGCTCGATGCTAGTTACTGCTCCTTACCCAGACGTATTTCACCTGTAGTTATGATCATCAGGTGACGGACAGGGCGAAGGGAACAAACCCACCTCTTTGGAAAACGTGAGGACTGTGTAAGTAGAGTTTCAGCGGACAATGGTCGCATGCGTGGATGGTACTACTCACAGTAATCATATATGACGGTGGTGAGAATAATGACTTCGGTGCGCGAATACAGAGTCAGTAATTGGGGAAGGGGACGAATTACCGTACCGGATACATAATTATTCGTTTGGAGCAACTCTTGGATGTTGGAATACATGGCGGGCGCAAAGGAGGCTTTGAGAGCAACGCGCCAAACCTCAACGCTTGAAGGCCGAGCGAAGACTGAGCTGTAACGACCGCGGTGACAACCTTATCTTTAGTCACGCGGTACAGAACGTTTCATGTCGATTGACCACATGCTGAGGGATACTAGCTGTCGCGGAGATTTAGAGGGTTTACAGGTATAAAAGGACGAGAGATAGATTAGATTCCCTCAGTTCTCTCTCAAATTATTACTTGGCTTTAACCAGCTCTTTCGAGCTGAGACTCTGTGTGACCAACGCGTCACACGAGCGTTACTTAATAGATATTTCAGACCCCGGGCGAGCACGGAATATGAGCTGGGAGAGAAATTTGCGGCAAACTGCAGTAGGAGTCACGGTAAGAAGCATTGAGGCGATGGCACCGGCATTAGATTTACCAATGTCATTAGGGAACCGGCTCCTAGGGTCTGATCATATTACAGCGCTATAAACAGAAACTCGCATTTTACTAAATAGGGATCTTGAGTCGCTCATCAGTCATTGATCAATTGATCATCAGCGCCCTTGCCAACAAGAACTCGGCCTCTCGAGACACAGCATGTAATACATTGGTTACCTCTCCAGCTAGTACATATTCATGTGAGAATATGGCCGACCAGGGAAAAAGGGGCGCGCGACTATCAAGATAACTCGGTCGTGCGCTTGCAATGGACTGTATATATTTACCTATTGAGATAACTACATAATGGTGAGCTCGAGTAGGTATAACAGACTAGGAGAGCAATAAGGTCATATGAAAAGAGAAAGGAGAATGTATGTGAGGAATGATGGTGCGTCAGGACCGCGCGTGCGCCGGTAGTCGATTGGGCCGGTCGCGATCGTGGCTGCGCGCGCTTGCTATTCCAACACTCCCCCTCAAGCCGTGCGCATCCTGGATGCCGTCACAGGGGATTCCCTCGCCATCTCCACCGCTCTGGCGCGTTCGATCGCGCTCGATGGCTCTCGACTCATTTTGCTCGCCTTTCAGATCTCCTGGCCAGGTGCCTCGACAAGGCGCGTTCGTTTCGATGCTGCGCTCGTTCCTTTTGTGTTCTGGGCGTCCCTGGGCATCCCTAGTGCCGTCTTGTACGGTCGTTTCGTGTACCGATTCGGCTCGTTCGTCCAGGGGCTTCTGCCCCTACCACATGCTTCAAGTGTTTATCAGCGTGATCTAACGCGTTCCGCAAGTTCTTCGGCCCCATTCCGGCGCCCTCATCGTGTTCCAAAGCTCCTGATGCGTTCGCGTTTCATCGGCGATCGCCACTGCCTCGCGCTCCCCCTCAAGCTCAATGCTCGGGGACTCGTGCACCTCGTCTGAGCATCTGTCCGGCGGTTCTAGCGGCTCAGGTGAGGTTTTCTGCGTGTTTTCGTGTCGTTCTGGGCGCTAATGCGTCCTCTTCATAGCTAACATCTTCAGCGTGCCTCCCACTGAGTCACCGCTGGCGTCGTTCGTTGCGTCGTCGTCGCCGCCTCGCCAATCGTGGCCCCGGCTCCTTGTAGCCTCTCCGCACTCCTCGACATCGCCCGTATCGCCCACAGACTCCCTCGTCGTGTCTGTGCGGTCTCGCGGCTGTCGGTTAACTTCGCGACCTCGACTTCATCGTCGCCACGACTGCTCATACCGCCGCCTACCCGCTTCATCCCGCATTGGGCTTCCCTGTTGGGTACATGCGTGCCGCCTTCTGACTTCATTTGTAGGCCTTCATCGTCATCTGATTCGATCGCCGCCCCTATGCGACCCTCCAACACACTCAACCCATCCGTCTCGACCCATTCGACACCATCTCGCCCTCTCACGTTTTCAGCTGCGTCTGGGGGCTCTGTAGGTGTGTCCGGATGACGCTCGTTGTCACTCGCCGCGTCTGCGGGGTCTTCTGACGGTCTGCGCAGATATTCGTTGTCTGGCGCGGTCTGGTCCTGATGCGGCGGCGGGCCGTTCGTGGGGTCTGTGAGCTGCTCTGTATGCCCCCCGAATTCACGTGTGAAGTCGCTGAGGTGGTCTACGACGCCCGCTCCATCCGTCTCGTGAGCATTTGTGCTCGGTGGCTGACCCGTGTTGCCGGTCTTCGTGACCTTGACATGATCTTTGCAGGGTCCCTCGGGCGTCTTGCGTGTGCACTCGACGTCGTCGTCCACTGCAGCGAGTCCATTGACGGCCGCTCTCTCAGCTCCGGTTCCTCGCTCGCTCGCGCCCTCTGCCCTTTCGCTGCCCTTTCCGCCTGCCATCTCGACTTCTCGGTCGGCCGTGTGGGTTTCATAGCCCACTTGCTGCTCGGGCAGCTCGTTTGGTGGGATGTGATGCACTCGATGCGCTCGCGGTGGTGGTCAAGTCCTCGTTTCGGTTCGACGGCTTCGTGGGTGGTGAGGTTGGGAAAACCGGGTAGTTAGCAATGTGGGAGCTATCATGGAGAACGTACGCCAGTGCGACATCGCAAGTCTTAACGTCGTCTTCGTCATCTCGCTCCCCCTCGATGTTGCGCGGCCTGACTCTTCAATTCCCACATGCCCCACCGCCGCCGTGCGACAATTCAGCCGTTCACCGCCGTCCAGCTTTGCTAATACCATCAATGAGGGCCCCTGGCCCAAATACCACATTTCTGCGTCAGACAGGACCAATACCTCAAGATTCCCGACAACAATTATGTGTTGATGGCCCACCACAGGGACGCAAGACGGTCTCCAGTTGTCCGGATACAGTAACGCGCTATGCGCCGGCTCGAATTCGTCGGCCATGCACAAGAATTTCGGGTCGCAACTATCCGCGGCGAGTTCGGTCCTTGAAAGGTCAATTGCCCGATCAACAACAGGCTCCCAATCAGTGGTGAAGCACTTTGCGGCTCCCGCGACATTCCTCATCTCGGCAGCGACCGGGACAAGGTCATCCGGACCTTCCTCGATGCGCAACATCCTAGTCACTTCATTGGCCATAGTACTGTCGCCATCTGTGGCTACATTGTCACAATACTGATCATTTGCCAGATCATCCACAGCGTCGGACTTCGTGTCCTCGCTTTCAACAGTTTTCAAGTCACCGTTCTCGTGATAGCGGTTGGGTGGGTCAGATAAGGTAGAGCAAGCTGCTTTGACGGATCCCAAATCGTCGTTCTTATCAGCTTGTAGCTCCTCTTGGTCCCTCGGTGTGATGTAAAGTATGGATATGTATACTTACGATAATCATATAAGACGGCAGTGACAATCATAACTGAAAGAATCTGTAAGCCTCCCACCCAAAGGTGTGTATGTGGCAGCGTACGGGATGCATATTCATTGATACGGAGAAGCTCCAAGGCGGCTATGTCGTCGGAGGACATGAAAGACACGACGCAAACCACAGCGCGGTTTGATGACAAAGAGGGATTGAAAGTGGAGAAGAGCAAGAACGTTGCCAGCGGTTTGGTCCCCGCTTATCGGTTACGCGCCTTGAGACTCTCTGGAACGAGTTATATACAATCTTCCAGTGTTCGTCGAGCATACGATGGTACGGCCTGATGGCGGGGCATAAAGGGAGGGGGGGTTGGGAAAATATCGTCGTTGCCTGAAAGAATGGAGCCGACAAATACGTGGCACGAAAACCTTGCGTACGCCCGTGCTATCCCTATGAGATCGCGGTTACATCCGATTACCCCCAGCCTCGGATGAGGAACGTTGAGGCTGCGA
This sequence comes from Sutorius aff. eximius, assembly GCA_038088915.1. Lineage (NCBI taxonomy): Eukaryota > Fungi > Basidiomycota > Agaricomycetes > Boletales > Boletaceae > Sutorius > Sutorius aff. eximius. The sequence goes on from JBBPJV010000281.1 coordinate 27,194, forward strand.
TGCGGGTCAGGCACAAGCTTGACAGCGGATTTGGCACCGAGGCCAACTGAACGTTTCTTCATTCAAGGCAGACACACGTTCCATCTTCACCGAAGAGCGTGCGCGATTGAGCGCATGGCACAGATGGACGAAGGAGCCAAGCTGGTAAAGGACCTGTGATGAAATGCGGAGTGTTTGTAGGTTACTCTGCCTGAGACTCATGACAGGTACCTACCTACATCATTTCAGCTTGATAGCTGTGCCGTGTTCAATCCATGAGGATTTGATCTAGGTACATAAGATGAAACGGGCAGACAAATCGGGGAAACAGTGCTGTAAGTGGGCTATCCGAGTTCTGTTGTCCTGAAAGACCTTGTGCGCGAATATGAATATAGATATCAACTTGAAGGTGGATATTCAACCAGCGCTGAGAGCGCAATAGTCTGTCCAGAAAGTAAACAGAGGCATCAATCCGATGCACATGATGCGCGAATAAGAGATCTGATGCTACGCACATATTCACGCAAGGTGAGGTGGTCACGTGAGCCGGCCGTAGTTCATATGACGCTGGAAAACCACATTGTGATTGCAAGTGTCCACTATGAAGACTGAGGAGGCGCGAAAACACTGACGAGGCACGAAAACACTGACGGGGCACGAAAACCCAAGGTATAGCGTCACACACCTTACCCGATAATGCAAGTGAGACGACGAATCCACCCCAACGACACTGGCCGCGGAAGCCGTGGAACTGTCCAACTCTCCTGCCAAGCGATACACGCAAGGTCAGTGGGGAAGCGAAAGGTAGACCTCCGACCTAGTAATGGGTACAGCGCCGACCCTAAGTAGAAGCAATAATAGGATAGGCCAGTCGCTGAAAATCGCCGAACATCTTGTTGGGGAACAACAGCCCACAGTGGCTCGTTGGGAGTGGTTGTTTATAAAGGGGGATTGCAGACTTGAGGTAGTGGGCCAACTCGGATATAAATATGGACAGATTCGGCGCGGAACGGACAGAACTCTGCGAAGGATGAATAGACATATGAGGCAGTTTTCCTTGGAGCCAAATCTGTTAGAGATGAGAAAGGATGGGTAGATATTTGGAAGTACTTTCCAATGGCAAGGAAGAGCGTCCGAGGCATCATCACTTTACATGTTGATAAGAAGGACGACTTGCTGCTAGTAGCTAGCCTGAACCCACTAAAATGAGTAAATCCATACGTGAGACAGAAAGCCAAATGATAATTAATTCAAAGAAACACTTTCCAGAGCATAGCATTCTTGCCGCAGCTCACCATCTTTAGCATTGCTATCGTCGGTGCATGATACGAATAATACAAACTCAATGTTCGGGTGTACAATGGCCTTTATGGGTTCAAGTTGTGCATGCATTACTATCAGAAACAAACAAGAGACAAACTCGAAGAGAGCACTGTGATTCAAGTAGTAAAGATGATCCCAAGAATGGGGATTGTACATGGGAGGTAAACTACTTATATACTGTTGGTAAACCTTATTTGGGTGTCTGACCATTCTACAACAGGATAGAACATTCTACAACATTCTACATGTTTCTATTGTATATAATGTCATCACTGGAACGGAGTGATGGTATGGAATGATAAGGAAATAAAACTACTGTATGTAATTATAATCATCTTGGTCTGTCATTACCTCCTTTTCAAGACTGATGTCCTCAGTGGTGGGGAATTCAAATAGATGGTCAGGTGTTACGATACCGTTCCCTTTTAACCTAACTTTATCCTAGTCTAGGGTTAGCCTAGCTAGTACATTACTTTCGCTACAATCTGGACTAGACATTGTACATTGGACTTCATCATATTTCCTGTACTATAGCTCACGTGATCGGTCTACACCCGATCCTGTCACGTGATTCCCATTCCCATCCCTGGCACATGACCTAGTCATGTGACCATACATACTTACGGACTCTTACCATACTTATGATGTCATAAGGTCTAGACCATTATGTCATAGTCTAGCCCTCTATGTCATCACACTCTCTCATGTACTATTACTATAAGGGGTACAGCACAGCATGGTCTGTGCGCTGGCCTCTCTGCATATATATAGGGCATGGTGAGATGGACTGGATTCCCTCCGGTCTTGTCAACCTGTGCATAGCCTGGGTCTAAGGGGGAGCAGCCATCAGCTGCTCTATGCTTCCCCTCCAGTGTGATGGCTCATACAGACTGTTCCATTCCTTCATTATTATTGTACACCATTGCTGGACGTCATACCCAGCCTACTCCTTTTAGATCGTGGTTAGTGCGTCATCGGGTGGCCCTCCAATGCTGTGCGCTTGGGGTTAGGGTTAGAGGTCTGCCTCGCCCTTAATGAGTTCCTCCTTGGGCTCATTACATCAGGTAGCCTGTTGAGCTTTGCTCAGTCAGCCAGGAATTCAGGAGATTGAAAGATAGATTGGGTGTGATGAGGGGGGTGAGATGAGACCAAAAACCTAAGCTAAGTCATAGAGGTGAAACCCAATAGAACTGTTACGATTTGTTTCCTTTTTACTTCCTTTGTCTCACAGTCTAGCTCGCATTCCTAATGCTCGCTACCCTGTAGACCCTTTGGCTTCTCCTTCGTCTCACTGTCTAGCCAGGATCCCTATGCTCGCTATACG
>JBBPJV010000282.1:0-29714 GCA_038088915.1 Sutorius aff. eximius
AGAGACAGATGGGCGACAAAAAGAAGGTGGCAGAACTGATGAGCTCTGGGCGAGCAAAGGTGGTGGTTGAAGTGAGAGAGTGGCGAGTCATCTCACTTCGCTCTCGTGCCTCAGTTTGTAGCGGTGCTGGTGGCGTATGTCATATTTGACCCTGATCTAGGGTCATACGTCAAGTTAGCTATTCCAATCCAACTTGACTCCCAGGTGAGATCGACACCATTATAAATACCAGGGACCCGATACGACATGATATACGACGACGTCTTGCTACTGCCCCGCCCTGCCCTTCCCCAGCCATTATGCTGTCGCGACACGTCTTGCGTGTTGTCGTGCTGTCATTTGTCACTGCCCTCCCAAACTCGTCTCACCCCCTCTTGTCGTGCCATCGCAATGACGTGATCGCTCCGCCGACGACATGATCATGCGGTTTACATTCGTGCGCATGAAACATCACTAGGCAGGTGCGACGTTGCGTGCCTCGAGAGGTTCCGAAAGTCCTAGGACAATAGGGAAAGGTGACAGCAAGGGTTGCTTGGGCAATGTACGGAACAGTCCATCACCTCGTTTGCAGGGTCGCTGGAGGGGTGAATATTTGAATGGTGGCTGATGGGCGCATTTTTTTGCACCGTGCACGTGCAGTGACAAGGTTATTGCCACGAAGTTCGGCCGTACTAGCTTCTAGCCAAGCTGCCACCTAGGGCCAGACGAGTTCTTGTGTGGCTAACTAGCCAGTGCTGGAGCGACGTGCAGTGCTACCAGCTCCCCAGTACTGGATGAATCGACTGTATAATGACAGGTAAACCTACAATGCGGCGCAACACAGGTGGAAACTCCTGGGGGAACAACATTTGGATGCAAGTAATGCAAATATCTGTGTACGGCTAACATGACGTTGCAAGGCTGGCCATGCCAAGAATATACCTACGTGAGCCACGTCTTCATGTACTCAAGGGCCGCTATCTGAATGACGTGAATGCTATCGTCAACCATGCCATTCTCAGCGATCAGATCCGAACAGTGGAAGCCGTTGCCCACATAGATGGGCTGCGTAGTCGTGCTTGCCTTGTTGAGACCGTCCGCGGAAACGGTAGCCTCTAGCCAAGGATCTCCTGGGGGGTAGAATATGTCCATGAGCAGCGGCCATGGGCAACGCACAAAAAGGAAGCAACTACATACGACGGCCGTTGGCAAAGAAAAGTCTATCCACGTTGGTATTCCAGCCATCGTACGTCGAATCTACCTCTTTAACGGACGGGGACGGAGGCGAAAGAAACTTTTCCGGGAACATGTTGACGCATTGTCGCTGAAATGCCACAAAGCAATCGATCAGAAACGTTCGCGCGCCTCTGTCACACAAGTATGCCGGAACGTACCTCCCCGTAGATGGGCTGTAGGATCCAACTCACAATATCAGGTTGACGCTCGGGAGGACCGACTTGGTAAAACCCAAGCTGGTTACAGACCATCCAGAACCACGAGCGCTGGTAATTGTTTACGGCGACATCCGTCCAGTATGGTAGGCTGGCATTGTACGTCCCGAGGCATGCCCTGCACGCAGCAACATTCGGCTCGTCAGCGCTCCCATCAGAATTTGGCCGATCTCGATCAGGGGACACTCACTCTGCGTTGATATTTCCGCACACTGGATAAAAATGTGTGAACTGCGTCAGATGCCACCACTCTCTCGATCAACCGGACAACTAACCGTGTGCATAGTAGGTATCATTCCAGAAGGATCCCCATGAACGGATGGCATTCTCGAGACCCCATCCAGTAGACGGTGCGATGACACCGTCCTTTACTTCCAATGCATCGCAAAATTCGTAGAACATGGCACCAGGGCCGACATCGGGTTGCAACGACTGCCAGTCAAACAGGTTAAACTGCACTGCGCTCAAGTCTCGTCAGCATGAATATTGTTTTGAGAGGTAGGCAATGGAATTACGTGCGGCGGCAAAGTCATCCACATGCAAGAGAGCGCCAAGCCCAAACGCTTCCTTCAGATTTTGTATAGCAGCCGTGTTGTTCTCGGTGTAAATCTGATCGAGATATGTAATAACAACCCGAACGTCCGACGAACAGTTCTGTGGCATGTATTTGCGGATGGGCGTGAAGTAGCCGTAATAGTCACTGCACAAATACAGGAGAGGTCGAAATGGGAACAAGGCAGCATAGAGGTCAGACACGCACGTAATGGCTTCGACGACGGCCGATGATGCATAGCCTGCACGAAAAATTCCCGGCTTGCTGCCCGGGATATATCAATCAAACCATGTCGATCGGGAACCTCGGGGCAAGCTTACTTCACCATCGTCCGGCTCGTCAATGCACCTATGAGTGCTTCAGCTCAGTGTTTCCCTGATAAGGGATTCGGATCTTGCTCACCAGAATAGCTTCCGCCGACCAAGACCCACGGGGTAGTATCGGGCTTGACATTATCACCCCTTGGCATGGGAAGGTCAACAGTCTGAGCAAAGTATACGAGGTCGTCGATAGCTTGCTGGATCGTCAGAAGCTCCAGACTTTGCGAGGTCAGGTTGTCGTAGGGATTGGAGTAGCCGAAGAAACGATGCTCGATGAGGACGGTGGCTCCTCGTTGCTGCTGAGCGATCATGCCATTAATAGTTTCGTTGGTAAGATAGGCTTGATAACCTAGAGAGCCGTCGGATGACGACATGAAAAATTCGGCTGCGAGAAGCATACCGTCAGCGTCGGTCTCCCCGGGAGTCATCAATACGATAGGACCGCCTGCATGCATTCTTATTCATTAGTGCGCCAATCCCGACCGGGAGAAACATACCAGGTTCATAAAATTCCCAGTTCATCCAGTATCGTTGCCGGAAGGTGCCAAGACTAGTGTTGTTGTGGTCGATCAACTGATCAAAGTAGTATACTGTCGTGAGAGGTGATAGAGCCATCTGGCTGGCGGCTAAGCGCTCGGGAACTGGAAGCACAGGGATGCTGGGTCTCCCTCGTAGCATGGCATTCCGAACCGCCGCATCTGCAAGAGAGGCAAAGACTAATGCCGCTAGCGCAATAACGAGTATCATCTGTCTAAGGTCTTCAAGGTGTGTCTATATGAGCGTCACGGTGGGGGGAAAAACTCACCTGCTGGACGGACGACCTTGATGTGAATAACCTAACGGATAGGATTGGTACTACATGTGTGCTGACGAGAGGCTTGCATCGTATTCGCGTCAGCCTCTCATGTGTCTCAGCTAGAACAAAAACATCAACAGAACTGAGAGTATCTAGAAATGGAAATCGTAGTTCAGACCATCACACAAAACTCGCCAGATCCCAGTTGAAATGCATGAGAAAGGATTCTTTCGCAGTGAGGTGAAGCACTTTTCAAGAAGAGACTGAACTCCTGTATGGTATCAAATGCAGCAGGTCTGTTGATAGATAAACGCATGGGTCTTACCTTTGCACAACGGACACGAGTAGGTCCCCAACCTGTGTCGCGGGATTACGCTATCCTTAATATCATTCGCAGCGCATTGGGGAACAAAATTCGCATCATGGTTGAGCAGTATAGCCTGCTTGAGAGCTGTTCGTGATAGTAGTGGCATGGCCTCTGTATAGGTCCCTGTATGAAATCCGCGTGACATTCAGAACCCCAGGCAAGTTGACGATAAACCTGAGAAATGGTGCGATCGAAGAAGAAATCATTCACCATAACACTCCAAGTTTCATACATGTCCTCGCCTCAACCCATCTGACAGTGAATAACCACGAAGTAGTTGGCGGGAATATCGCCTCTGAACCCACGACCAGAACGTACCTCCTGCAACCACACCGTTTAAGAATGCGCCATTTCGGATTGTCTGGGTCCAGCGTATGATGAGGAACTGACTTCCAGATGGACACGAGGCTGGTAACGCCCAACCTGGTGAACTAGAAAGGACAGTATGCACCATTCACGGGGACGGTTAATAGGCTTTTTGTACGACTTGAAACACGTTCTGAACACTATCAGACGTTCTCCAGTGTTGTCCTCTATCAGGAACTTACTCTGCATCTATGACTTCACAAACTAAACAAACTCGTTCAACAGTCGCCGCCCGTCCTTGCGAAGATACCCTTCGCGCAGGTCTTTATTCCGGAAAGTTCCGTGCCTATTGATGGCATTCACCAAGCTACTTCCAGTGTGCACCGCAGAACTCGGGAACACACACCACAGCGGAGATGGTTATCTAATAGCTGCAAGGTTGCACTGGATCCCCTTTTTCTAAGTCGCCATCTAGAGGACCTTGCGAGCATCATCAGGGCAAGCAACGTGTGAGGTTAAATAATTTCCCATTTTTTCGGTGCCGTCCCTTGAGTTCGTCTCACGGATTGAAATAGCCGTCAGCATACTTTTTCAGTGTCTTCGATTCGGAGGCAAACGCTCGAGCGGAAATTTTGCAGAACCATACGCCACAGCCACGTCAATGTGATCTCGAGGAGAAATGGACCTGTGGGATATGGTGATGGGATTCAATTATGAGTTGGGATGCAAGTCATCACGGAGGACTCGGAAAAGCAATCATCTATACCGTCAACGCCATGGAACGAGCACAATGGAACCTTAAGTATTCAAAATGAAATGAACAAGGTAGCCCTGCGCACAAACAGTCCACGCGCTATCAAGCAGGGACTTGTCGTGCAGCAACAACATGCATGATGCCATCTACCCACAAATTCATCGAGCAAGCTGTTTGCATGGCCATCTATTGGACCATTTATTTGCCATCCATTCTCAGTCACTTACTTGGTCTCAAATCGACAGGCGTCTCGGCGAAAGAGGTGGAGTCGATGAACCCGAAGCCCCTTCTGACTGACTTTGAACGTAACCCGTACAACGGACCGGCAACCGCAGAACGACGCTCGCAAATTCTACTCAGACGACCGACACTTGATATCACGCAGAACTGACCAAACAAACGGGGGTATGTGTGTTGCGATCCTCAACTTATCTCAACAAGGTGCGCCTTGCCATGATAATTCATAGCGAGCCTTCCTTCAGGTTATCCTCCTGTCTAACGTCCCAGGCTTTTTTTGTCCTCCAGCGCCTCAGAATGCCACCCAAGTACCCACCAGCTGATGTAGAGTCAAGCCACGAGAACTGGGGGTCTACTACCCTCACGATGTGGCGGAATGTGGCTCGGCGCAGGTGGAAACTTCCCTAAGAGTAACATTGACATGGAAACATCCATGCACAGTTGCCATGGTGTTGAGGATAAGGCTAGTGATTCTCGACATATACATACCTATGCGAGCCACATCCTCATGTGCTCGAGGATTGCCGTCTGAGCGGCACCCACCGTCTTGTCGACGATGCCACGCTGAGTGATCAGATCTGAGCAATGGAACCCGTCGCCTTCGTAGATGAGCTGCGTTGTCTTATTGGTCTTATTGAGTCTATCCGCGGAAACAGTGGCCCCTCGCCAAGGGTCGCCTATACCGATAGTGAACAGTGATCGAGTACAAGCACAAGAAAGGCAGGGAACGTACGAATACCATTGGCAAAGAAAAATCTATCCACGTCGGCATTCCAACCACCATACATCATGTTCAGGTTGGCAGTGAACGGCGACCGTGGCGAAGAAAACTTTTCCGGGAACATATTGACACATTGCCGCTTATGACCCCATGGATATAATGTAAACAGATGCACCTCCTTTCTACATGTATAATAGAAACGCACCTCACCATATATGGGCTGCAGGATCCGACTCACAATGGCAGGTTCGTGCTCGGGAGGACCGACTTCGTAAAACCCTAACTGATTACAGATCATCCAGAACCACGAGCGGTACGCATTATCGATGGTGGCGTCTGTCCAATACGTTTCACTGGCATTGTACGTCCCAAGGCACGTCCTACCATTTAACCATCAGCGCTCTGCGAAAATCGCAACGTTATGCTAATCTGGAACGGGGGGGAAACTTACTCCGCGTCGTAGTTTCCGCACACTAAACAGAAAACACGCAAGAAAATGGCAGATTCAGTCACTTTCCTGATAAACCCATTTGCTCTGACGACTAACCATGTGCATAATAGGTCTTTTTCCAGAAAGATCCCCATGAGGAGACAGCATTCTCGAGTCCCCACCCAGTCGGGGGCGCATTAACACCGTCCTTCACTTCTAGTGCGTCACAAAATCGGTAGAACATGGCACCAGGGCCGACATCGGGCTGCAACAATTGCCAATCGAACAGGTTCATTTGCACTGCGTTTGTGTTTGAGCATTTAACCCCAAAGAAATGAACTGGACGGTTACGAGCGGCAGCGAAGTCATCAACATGCGAGAGGTCGGCTAGTCCGAAGGCTTCCTTCAGCGAATCAATGCCAACCGTGTCATTCTCGGCGTATAGCTGATCGAGGTGGGCAATGACAACTTGAATATCAGCAGAACAGTTCCTGGGCATAAATTCACGGATGGGCGTGAAGTAATCGTAATAGCCACTCATAAATAAGAGTATCAGAAATAGCACGAGGCAAGACTGATATTGGATACGTACGTTATTGCTTCCACGATAGCTGACGTTGCGTAGCCAGCACGGAAGATCCCTGTTTTACTATTCGCAGCGCATCAATAAATTATTTCCAAGTTCCTAGTGAAATAAACTCACTCCACCATTGTCCAGGTCGCCAGGGCACCTGTGGGCACTCCGCTCGGGCATCTCCCTGGCTATAGATCCACATGCTACGCACCAGAATAGCTCGCGCCGACCAGGACCCACGGCGTAGCGTAGGGTTTGAGGTTACCACCTCCGGGCATGGGGAGATCGACAGTCTGAGCGAAGCATACGAGGTCGTCGATAGCTTGTTGGACCGTCAGAAACTCTAGACTTTCTGAGGTCAGATTATCGTAGGGATTGGAGTATCCGAAGAAACGATGTTCGATGAGGACGGCAGCTCCTCGTTGTTGTTGAGCGATCTTGCCGATTATGGTTTTGTTAGTAAGGTAGGATTGATAACCTAGAGAGGTGCTAGATGACTACGTGAAGGATTGAACTGTGTGAAAACCATACCGTCAGCATTAATCTCCCCTGGAGTCGTCAATATAATGGGCCCGCCTGCATGTCAATTCAGTAACACTAATTCCACTGGAAAGAATGGATGAGAGAGCATACCATCTTCATAAAATTCCCTGTTTATCCAGTATCGTTGTCGAAACGTGCCAAGTGCCGGGTTGTTGTGATCAATCAATTGATCAAAGTAGTATACCGTTGACAACGGTGGTAGAGTTGTCCCACACGGACTCGTTCCCGAATGCTCGGAAACAGGAAGTAGGGGGATACCAGGCTTCCCGCGAAGCATAGCATTGGGAATCGCCGCGACTGCAAAGGTGATAAAGAGCAGCGGTATTAGCACAATAGCGAGTAACATTCATCCAAGGATCCTGCGGTGAGTCTAGTGGTGGTAGAGCACTCACCCATACTCTTGAAGCGTTTATACAAAATTACAAATGACATACGTGAATGGTTTGCAATCATGCATGTATTTCGGACGAGGGTCCACATGCATGACGTCAACTAGATTGGTGACCAGCCGCCTATGAGGTCGCATGTGCCGCGATCCTGCGGATGAGGCAGACCGCCGAGAGAAGCTGCCTCATCTGCGGGATCATGTACACGTGACCTCATAGACGGCTGATCACCAGTTGTGTGTCGGGACTCGGAATCCAATACGTCAGACAAACGTCAGGCGCTGTGGTGCATCCCACTGCGCACCACACAGAGACTGTGGGTTTAAACGTTCATTTATCGCCAATATACAGTCAGAACGCACAAGAACCTCATCTCCAAACGGAGCGAAGCTCTCGACTTTCATCACGACACTGTACTTCTTGTTATTTAACTTGGCTGATCTTTTGGCTTGAACCACTAGACCAAAATACGCGGGAGTGGAGGTATTCTCACAAATCTGCTATACATATAGGTGAGTTCTTCATAGCAACTTCGTGGGTATCGAGAAAGGTGGAGACCACATGTATGCATCGTCTGTGTTCACTCGATCGAGGACGTTGATCGGATCGGCAGTGGCAAAGACTTTGGAGATGAGCCAAATAGAACCAGGTTGTTACAACATAATTTTTGGCCCGACTGTCAATGATGTCAACCGGCGCCCGGACCTGAGGATGGAAACCATGGAACCCTGAAGTCCCGCTGACAAGTATGTGGATCGGCTGCGACTGCGTAGTCTGGTGGTGGTCCGCTGTTTCAGGTCAGCACCCCCAGTTCGATGCTCACGGCCCGTACCAAGGTGATCGACCGTAGTGAGCCCATCCACGTGCCGGTCCGCGAACGGTCTCATGGCTCAAACAGAATCAAACCTCAAAAGTCCCGTTGACCATCTCGGTATGTGTGACACGATATGGAAGGCACCGGGAAAACTTTGGGGATCCAGAATCCTCAGTGTCTACATGAAGCGTTAACGTGGGTGCAATAGATTTTACAGGTACATAGTATTAACGAGACCATGTGAGAGTGCATGGAACTTGGAAGGTGCTCGTTGGCTGTCATCCTTGACCCCATCTTGCCGCTGCGTACCGCATCTCCCAGCTGTTCTCCGTTGCTTCTAGTAGCGTCTGCCACGAGGCAGGACCCCGTTGGTGGAACCCGCTGTGCTATCCTGACTATCACCATCGTGCTTACCACTCGCACCGCGGACAGACTCCCAGATTTGCATTCGGAACTCTGTTGATGTTGCTACGGAATCCTTGTCCGGGGCCTATCAAATTGGTTATGTGATGCCGTTCTGGTTTGTCCTTCTCAAAGCATTTTCCTCGAATAGTTTCTTACTGAAGGAGGACCTTTCGGATGTATTCCGACCCCGGCTAGCCCATCCTTTTTCTCTGGTCTCATCCTTCCAGTGCACATATCAGCTACTCCCGTGGCAGGTCACGCTAAAACTGCTGTTACGGGGCCCATCGTGCTACAGCTATCAGCCTGCGGATGTAACGTACGCTGCGGAATGGTAACAATGTCTTTTTCTTTAGATGGATGGCCCAGCATTTGGTCCATTACTCTTATTGACCAAGGAGATAGTCCCATCAATTCAACAAGAGAATACTCCTCCCACGCGGGCGCGCAATCCCCGCATTGCCAATTCCGCCGATACGTAAAGTGTATGCCGCACAACCCCAAATGATGGCCGGTAAGAACTTGAACTTCATCGGATTCGAGATCGGACCTTACAATTGTTGAATATCCTTCCAGTGCTTTCCTTCAAGGCAAGGAAGGCGAGGGGGACAAATGTTCACCCCAGCGATAGTACTGTACGGCGTTAGATAACCCCCCCAGCAGGGGCCAAAGCACTCCGAAAAGATGAAGAGGATTGAGATTCCTTCTCAGGGCCTATTATAGATGTGACGCGCACGCGGAGTCTCTTGTGCACTACCAGAACGTGGTTACGGTGTACATTTTCAGTGGAATACGAAATGATACGCAACATATGCGTAATTTTTGAAGTAGAATCACCGCAAAGCGGCTATCCTTAGACACACAGCAAATGCATGCGAAGTTCTCAGAAATCACAGTTCATCGTTGATAGCCTCAAGACTGGCCACGGCAAGTCCGTAACCTCAAGCGCGAAAAATGTACGTAATATTGAGATTTGGTCACAACCTACCACAACTCCGTTTGGTTGATAACCTGGTCTGGGTAGCCACACCCCCGAACTTCGCCGGGTATTTCCCTTTCAGCTGCGCAGCAGACGCTCGATGCTCCGCAACTAGATGCAAGATTTGCCTCATGTTCTCCACGCATTGGCGACTTCATGTTGGAAACGTTCAAGACCTTCGTCCATGACCCTAACTCCTCAATTTCTCATTCTGGTTTGACATCCTCTGCAGCCTTTTTTTCTTTTTTCAAGATCCTACCAATTCCAGGCTAGTATGTTTAGTCATCCCTGTTCTTTCATCACTCGGTGGCTAGCTATTCTTCGCCGGCTAGATCCCGTCCCCTGTAATCAAACATGGCTGCGCCTTTCTTCCAACACAAACGCTCTCACAGTCTTCCCCTGACATCCTCCCGATCCCCTTCCCCTCCTCCGATGCCTTCTTACGGGTTGACCAGACGAGGAGTCAGGCTACTAGGGATTGTGTTATTATCTTCCGTTGGATTACTCATCTACATACGCTGGCACGGCCCGCTGCAAGCGTCTTTGGGATCACGACTTCCCCCATTGTATGAAACAGTGAGAGCGAAAGAGCACTCCTTACCACACTATAGGGAATACGAGCGCAAGAATGTGAAGTACTTCTTCTCCGCGAACCACGCACACAGTAAGTCCAGGGATGCTACGACGCGGGAACGCTGCCACTCAGTCGTATTCTAGGCTCGGGTTGGGGAAATGTCATGCAGGATTTCGTCATGATGGGTTTGCTCGCCCACTCCACAAATCGATCGTGAGTGTCTCACATGTTGTTTCATCTTTCACCCCTTCGCCGCTTCGTAATGGTCTGACTTCGTTGTGGCATGGTATCAAGTTTCGTGTTCAATGACTACGTTTGGAACTCAGACGGGTCATTATACTCAGAATATAACGGCAAACTAGTCCCCTCACGCATTCCGCTTTCCGCTCTACTGGGCGGTAAGTATTGTTCCCGGCTTTGCTTCGCGAATTCATTTCTCTCAAAGGTCCGATGGTCGGCGGACCATGGCCTCCTGGCGACGATACGCCTCGTTCGGTCTCCCGCAACTTTTTCCAGAGAGTCTGTCCGAGCCCGACAATTCTGCACGTGCCAGATATCAACACCGATGAGATGCGTTTTAGTGATGATATCTCAGCCGTCTACATATTCGAAAAATGGGTGGAAATTATCAACTCATTCGAGGACCCATGTCTCATGATAGACCCGAGTAACAATCAAATTTTCGAATTTTGGTACGCAGCTGCGATGTTCTCACATGTTATAGTCAGCTTTCTAATGTCGGCCCGGTGGCTGAACTATAAAAAGGATATTTGGAAACAAGAAACGTTTGTTGACTATATGGCCCTACTTGGCGAAGTCGCCAGTCTGCACGCATTGGGGATGGTCACTACTCGTACACGATTCTTTCAGGAAAAATCGTCATCTTTTCGAGCCAACAAAGAACTCTCTCTTTAGAGGGCTCCTCAATCCGCAAGAAAATGCGGTTGACCCTATTCCCGGACTTCTTGCAATTCATGTTCGTCGAGGGGACTTCGAAGATCATTGCGTACATCTCAGCAAATGGGGCGCAGATTGGAATGCGTTCAATTCATTCCCTGAATTTCACGACAAGTTCGATCGGCCAACTGATGGAGGATGGGGACAAACATCAGAGGAGAACATAAACCTCTACGTTCGGCGATGTTATCCATCAATCGAGCAGATGGTCGAAAAGGTCAGCCATGCTCGCATGGAAGCCGCCGATCCTCTTCGATATCTGTACATCATGACAAACGGGCCAGCCCCATGGGTCGAGGAGCTTAAATCTGCCCTGGCAAGTGACATGGGGTGGGACCGTGTGAGCAGCAGCCGGGACCTGAAGTTGACCTGGGAAGAAAAGTTTGTTTCGCAGGCCTTGGACATGTATGTCGCACAACGGGCTCAAGTGTTTATAGGGAATGGGGTAAGTGGTCGGTTACACATTGTCGTGTCTTGTTCTCAGTCAGGCATAATAGTTCTCTAGTTTGACGTCCAATGTGGTGATGCTACGAATGACACAAGGGATTGAACCGGACACGAACAGGTTCTGGTGATAATCGCGATGGATGTTTTATGGCGGACTTGGAGATTGACTCATACATCAAGACCTAATGACTCAGTAATGGTGTAACCGCACAGTATGTTTGGATTATTTGAAGTATTGATAGGCACCTGGTTTCCTTGAGTTGTCCGGATTCACCCTCGCATCTCTTTTGAGACAATAGCTTCACTGGGATAACTACGCTAGGATAGAAGCCTATGATCACATGTTGCTTGCTCCATGACGGCTTACAGCCGTGGCCGTGGAGTCGAGTGGGGACCTTGTAATTCGGACGGCAATCGAAAGGTTCGTGTACGAGGTAGAGAGGGCAGAATCCGAGTTCGGGAAGGGCTCTCACGGGCGCCTGTCCATTTCTTCAGCCCCGCAGTCGCCTTCCCCTACCCCATGCCTGGACACAGCTTTGCTGCGGTGATGGGCGACTCTCGCAGTGCGATGGAGTATTTTACTGCGCAAGGTGAGAACTTGTCATTGAGCTCCAACTTTCGGAGCACAAATGTTCGGCACGGCACGTCACCCCGCAGTTCCTCCGTCGCCTGAGGCGAGGCTCGCATACTGAACTGACACTGCGCAAGCGTGAACGAGTATGTAACCTGTGGCAGTCAAGGCTTCGGCTGCCTACCAAGCACGCAGATATATCCACCAATGCAGATAAGCGAGTTGGTAACGTCGTTGAACGTGTTGTGCAATGCCCAGCCATTCAGTCGACCAGATAACGATCAGTGATATCACAGTCGCCAGGACGCAGATCAGCGCACGATACATTAGCCAAATGGTTTCGCATCGCAACGCCACCTGTACAGGTACGTTGATAAAACTTCCTCTCGACAACGTCAACGGTGAATCTGATGCGGCAGTTGCCGTAAGTTTCACTGCCCCCAATCGCCCCTTCAAGTAAAATTTAGACATTCTTTCGCGTCGGATACGTGGGACCCGGAACTCTCGCAAGAAGCGCTGGATGTCCTCCTTCTGTGGCGAGCACACCCACGGCTTTGTGCGTATCCCTTCCCTTCCAACGTCTCCCATGTCAAACTTTTCTTTTCCTCCATGTCGACTTTACTGGCGAACCTTAGTCCTACTTGCAACGGCAATATTGATCTTCGTCGCTTTTCCATTTAATCGCACCCTCGTCTATTCGTTGCTTATTTATGGGCGCTATCCTCCATTATACCCTCATCATCACAAATTAGAACTGGAGCTACCACATTACCAACCATATCAGCATTCGGACGTCAAGTATCTATGGTCGCCAAACCATCCCGCTAGTAAGTGACAGATACGCGCCACCTCAAAACTCGCTGATCATCAGCGTAGAAGTAGGATGGGGAAACATAATGCAGGATTATATCTTAAACTATGTGCTCGCATATGCGACTAATCGTTCGTCAGTAACCTCGCAACCTACGGCAATTCATTACTGACCTAATTGTAGTTTTGTCTTTGATGACTATACCTGGGCCGTCGACGGCACACCGTATTCTCACGCGAATGGGATGCTTGTTCCATCGCGCATCCCATTAAGCGCATTCATCGATGGTAGAAACCAACATTTTTATTGGGTAACACAATGGCTGAGTACCATCGAACATTCAAGGACCACTTGCTGGTGGCGCGCTGCCTCCGGGAGATAGCACTCCTCAAGCTGTATACAAGGATTTCTTCTTCAAAGTTTGTCCAAACCCGACCGTCTTGCGGTTATCCGATGTTCGGTGGAGCGATTCGGACACAGTCAAATTTGTCATCGACAAATGGGCCGAGAAAATTATGTCGATCGATGACCCTTGTTTGCAGTTTGAAGAAACATCCGTGGACAGACAGATATTTGATGTCGTGTACGTTCCTAATAACATATCTTGACAGGGATGCGATTGAATCCTGCAGGGTATACGCTCAGAAAGAACGCTTTTTCAGCATTTGGCCATACATGTCCAGTCTACCTGTCTTGTCCCTTTGGGGATGGTCGTCCCTGGTTCACGACGCTTTTGAAGCCAATCACGGAGTCATCTACCCGCCTGCGCTGGATTGGCAAGAAGGAATGGATTCAAAAGCTAACGAAGCTATGGCTGGCTTGCTCGTAATCCATGTGCGAAGGGGTGACTTCCTTGCACATTGTAGGTTTCTGGCCAGCAGAAACGCCGACTGGAACGTGTTCAATTCCTTTCCGGAACTGCCTGACAAGTACGACAAGGTTAATTCTGATCCTCGACTTTCGTCGGAGAATCACGAAGCATACATGGGCCATTGCTATCCCAGTCCTGAGCAGATTGTCGAAAAGGTTAAGACAGTACGAGAGGAGACGCGGGAACCGCTCAAGCATATCTATATCATGACAAATGGCGACACCTCATGGGTCGCGGATCTCAAGCTGGCCCTACACGACCTCGGAGGGTGGGAACATATCGGAAGTAATCTGGACCTACACCTTAGCTGGGAGCAGAAATTCGTCGCACAAGCGCTTGATATGCTTGTGGCGGAGAGAGCGCAGGCTTTCATAGGAAATGGGGTGAGTGGGCTGTCTGACTGTCGCTGCTGGGATTTGACTAGGAAATGCAACAGTGGTCTAGTTTATCCTCGAATATAGTCATGCTTCGTACCGTAGGCGGCCTCCCTGCAGAGACCAATCGGTTTTGGTGACAAAAGCTCGAAGGGAAACATGGACGGTTGCAACCTGTGTGGGCCGAAGATCTTGGGTAGACTCTAGTAATTGTCTTTTAAACCCATATAATGCGTTTCGTTGTGCAACACCCCGGACAATTTTGTGGTGTCGTCGGGCTTGGGTCAAGTCTGGAGGGGTCTGCCCCGTTTGGAAGGGTACTGCATTGAGGGGAGTTGCCCCTCAATCGACTTTCGCACTCCAACTTTACCTGCTGGTCTACATCACAATCCGCTTGGACTGGCTTACGACGAACTCGCGGCCAGCAAATTTTCAGCCTTGACAGTCGTCGTACACTCACCAGCAGAGAGAGCACGCGGGCCGAAACTACAGTTAGACGTAGACATCAATGTCCACGATATCAACCCAGCTACGGAATTTCAAGGAACCCACAAAGGAACAGTTGCTGCATCTCTTCTTCTCGATACCTGATGCGCCAGCTGTATCGCCTCCCACAGATGGCGACAAGCACGGCGTCAAAGAGATGGAGAGGATGGATATCAACGCGGTACTTAGTTTTGGTGAACACGGTGTCGAGGATTCGTATGTGAGTTTACTCACAGCTCCCGTCTATTCCAAGCAAATAAACCGACCGCCCCTCTAGGCAGGAAAACTGCACCTCATCCCTCCATATCTGGCGTTCACCTCACTTGATCGCAAGTCGGTTCGGTTCACTCTACCTTTGTCGACGGTCCGACGCGTAGAACGACTCAATGCTCGGGCTGGTGTGTACGCACTTAGTTTGTCAACATGGCATGGCATGAAGATCGTGAGGAGTCGTCGATATTCGCGTAACGTGCTGACCTCTCTTGAAAGATCGTTCAACTGACTTCTCTACGGCCAACGGCGGACGCGTTCTGTGCCCTCTTGCGCGAAGCATTGAAATCGGAGCTTCAGCGTGGTCAGATGAAAGCCGTGAAGGGATTCGTAAAGACATGTTATTCCGAGGCGCTTATTTCGACGACATCTTCAGTGGCCGATCACGAGCGCGAAGACGGCAGCTTGGTTTCAGAGACCAAGGAAGGAACGCCACCCCCAGAAGCCGAGTTTCACGGAGGTCTCGGTCTCAAGTTCAGGTTTCCGGGGGATCCAAAGAAGTGAGTTTTCACTTTCACGCGCCATTCGCCCCCTGAACATATCCAGATTGCGCGAAGCCTCAAAGGTCAAACTCTGGACCACATATCTACGAAGTAAGTGATTTGTCTCACTTTAGTTTTGATGGTAACCACCTGGGATAGCACATGGCCGCAACCTAACCCTATTGAGGTACCCCCAATGCACGCGTCTTGTGCAAGTCGGCTTGCCCAATCGTCTCCGCGGTGAAATCTGGGAAACTCTATCTGGCTCACTCTATTTACGATATACGAATCCGGGCTTGTATGATCAGTTGGTCGAGGATATCAAGGGCAAGCAGAGCACGAGCTTTGAGGATATTGAGAAGGATTTGCATCGTAGTCTTCCTGAGTATGCTGGGTACCAATCGGAGGAGGGGATTAGTGCTCTCCGTCGCGTTCTACAGGCTTATTCGTTGAAGAACCCTGATGTAGGATACTGTCAAGTGAGTCTTTCCGCTAGTTTGGAGCGCCTCTTTTAATACCTGCTCTCATCAGGCAATGAATATCCTTGCAGCAGCGATTCTCATGTATGTGTCGTGGTCTATACTTTCTCACTCGTTCACCATGGATACCTAGTTACATGTCAGAAGAACAAGGTTTCTGGATCCTTGAGGTTTTATGCGATCGTCTTCTGCCCGGATACTTCAGGTATGTCTGAAAACCAGTGAATGCTGATTGGTTTTGATCTCTCCCTGCTAGCCCAACCATGCACGGAACACTCCTTGACCAGAGAGTCTTCGAGTCGTTGGTTGTGCGGTGTCTCCCTATGATACATGATCACTTTTCGGCCGTCGACGTGCAGCTCTCGGTAGCATCCTTGCCATGGTTCCTGAGTCTGTCAGTATTGTCCCTATCGTCGATTTGGTTCAGCTCATCAGTTATCCTCAAACAAGGTACATCAACAGCATGCCGATGGTATTCGCTTTTCGGATAGTGGACTGTTTCTTCTGCATGGGCCCAAAAGTGTTGTTTCAAGTCGGGTATGATTTCTCCTGATGGTTGTGAGGGAACCTTATGCTGACCCTTTCTCAGACTCGGTTAGTGTGTTTTGTTTTGTTTGAACCAGACCTTACCATCTACTTCATAGCGATCCTCAAAATCAATGGAGAGAAGTTGCTACAAATTCAGGATGACGGAGGGTTCTTGAAGTAAGCTTGCGATATTATATGTCGGGGGTGGATTCTACAATTCCTTGCAGCTTGATGAGAAAGTACTTTGCGTCTCTCGGAGACTCGGCACACCCGGATTCATCGGACCCGAGGACACGTGCCATCACACGGTTTCAAGAGCTCCTACTAGTATCCTTTCGCGAGTTCGCAGTGATCACAGACGAGACGATTCTCTCGGAGCGGCGCAAATATCGCAACGAAATCGTTAATAACATTGAGAACTTCTCAAAGCGAGCTGCCATCCGAAACCTCAGAACGCTTGAGAGGTTTACAAAAGAGCAAGTAGGGTTAATCTACGATGCGCTGTACAAAGCGATGTGTGTAGAGCCACCCCCACCGACTGTCGCACCACCGCCTTCGTTGCTTGTCAGCACTGATGGCACGCAGGAAAGGCTCGACACGAGAATTGGACTAAAGACGTTCAGGGCATTCTTGAGCGAAGTTTTGACGTGGGCACGGGACGAAAAGATCGTAGCCAATGGTTTCCAGGTTTGTGGACACCTTCGATGCTAGCTGGTTCAATTCCTTACTGCAAGATAGCAACGCATCGATCGTGAGACCGCAGAACACGAACTTATTGACAGGCTTTTTTACTTTTGGGATACTTCTTGTAAAGGGTCTTTATCATTCCAGGTGGGTCTCAAGGTCGAATCAACATCGCTCGTGTCTCACCGTCACATTAGGACGTGGTTTCTGGACTGGACGGCGTAATGTTTAACGATCTGATGGATAACATAGAGTGGTTCTTTAACCTGCACGACAAGAACAAAGACGGATATTTGACAAAGGACGAAGTCCTGACACTGTCGGAAGCTTTCTTGGTAAGCATGGTAGAGTGTTGTGTGATTGTCTAATGGGACACCTATAGTTCATTTTTCGCCACGAAATCGGCGATGCCTATCTGGGCGCAGTTAGCCGTTTCATGACGAATGCGTTCGAATATGGCGATACCCTCTTACCACAAGAAACAAACAGCGAAACCGGGAAAGCTGAGCCACAGCAAATCGGCCATAATCAACCATACTTTAATCTTGCAACGTACGGTGTGGGTTGTTGAACTCGAATGTCCCTGTTAACGATTTCGATCAGTTTCCGGATGGTTGTCTTGGCTGACGAAATACTGGAATCATTCTTTGAGACCGACCTCTCAGCGTCATTCAAGCTCGAGTCCGTCCCAGACCTGGAGCTTCCCACCTCGGGCGGTGGTTTCTTGGAAGACCTCTGGTCCAATATTGCAACAGAGGACAACAAGAAGATATTCCACAAACTCAGCGACGAGCTCGGCAAGACGATCGGCAAACACCAGGTCGTCTACCGACCCGCAATCGGGCGTTTCACGAAGCTGGAGGAACCCAAGGCACGCGAGTCGCTCGTCTCGCCGTCGCCCAAGTCGACGCTTGGATCCCATAGTTCGGATACGTTAGCGGTGTCCCAAACGTCGTCTACGCTCACCGCCGGTGCTGCCGTGGCACAGGACGGCGCCCCTGGGTCGGCATCGTCCACGTTCTCTCCCATGTCGCATTTCAAGGCGGTCAATGTGGCACTCATGGAACGGACGCCGTTCGCGATCGATGATGCGGGAGACGACGATGATAGTGACCTGGATATGGTGCATGGGGAGGATGACGATCAGGTCATGGACGAAGTTGATGCTTTCCTTGAAGCACATGATTCCGGCCTGACCGATGCGGACAAGGAGGTTGCCAAGGGTGAGCAGCTTTGGATCGTACTTTGACCATTCCTTGGTTTAACGTCTGCTTTCCGGACCAAGATCTTGTTAACGCGAAGCCGGTGTGACGGAGGTTCAAGCGCACCTTTACGAAGTTTTTTTTCTGTGTACTTTTACTGAAACCATTTCTCTTCATTTGTATTGACGACATTGCACGGAAGTTTAGAGTACGAGCAATCAAGATATAGTGATACAAGATCGTGAGTGAACTGGATAACCCAACGTCAAGCAGGTGGCCCTCGATCGGACCATATTCGGATTGTCAGGTCGGGTTCTATTGAGCCAGATGCAATCATGTTTTGTTGAGGATGCGTCTGCAGGGGTTCTTTCAGGTCACATTCCATGAGGATGGACAGTGTCTTACAGTAACAGCGACGACGATACCTAGGCACCCCGTGAATACAGCTAAAATAACACTCAGATGGTCCGCTCACCGGAATGTGCCTCCAACATTTGTGCGATTTCACGACTCTGCAGGTCCCAGATGTACACCTTGTTGTCTTCGCTGCCAGATACAATCCATTTTCCGCCCGTGACGCTGAAACAGGCTGCGATGCAGTACTTTTCGTTCCTGTGACCCATGTACGTTTTCAGACACCGAGAGGTGTGATAATCCCAGAGGCGGATCGCGCTGTCGTGCGCGGTCGACAATATGTATTTGGAATTGGGTGAAAACTGCACGTGCTGACTGTGCATGCGCAAAGTGAGACGGGCCGTAGGGAACGAGAAAAGGTAGCTACCACACTGCGTCGTTTCCCTCTGTCAGGGTCTTTAGACATTGTCCCGTCGTAGTGTTCCAAATCCGACTGCGAACCGGGCTAAGCGGACGTGGATGGAGGGGCAAAGCGAGACTCACATCAACCCGTCAAGTCCGCAGGAGACGACGAGCGTCGCGTCTCGGTTGAAATGCACGGCGGTCACATAATCCATGTGGCCGTTCAATGTCTTGGTGCACTTGCCTGCGAGAGGCAAAGGGTGAGTGGTTGAAAGTGAGAACACCCGACATACCCACCTCTCGCAACGTTCCATATCCGAACGTCACCATCGCAGCCCCCAGATACGAGCAAATCAGACGCGACGCTGTAATTCACGCAAAACACAAAGCTCGTGTGGCCGCGCAGGTGTTTCGTGGTTAGGCCCTGGCTTGCATTGTGATCCCTTTCGAAAACAGGCGAATCGCGCGAGACGTGTACGTACAGTGTCAATGTTCCATATTCGTATGGTCGTGTCGTCCGAGGCGGACGCCAAGCAGGTGCCGTCTGTCGACCATGCAACGTCAGAAAGCCCCTTTGTGTGACCATTTAGGTTCCGGATCAGTTCTCCAGTGAACGGGGACCATATTTTGATCACGTTGTCAGCGGCTACGCGGAAAACTTATCCAAGGATGGAAGATATGCGGGCGAGAGAGCATACCACAGGACGCGAGAAGGGTCCCATCCGGGCTGAATTTGACGGCGGAGATGGACTGAGTGTGTCCCCGAAGAGTATGTCGAAGTTGGTAATTTGGTCGTTCACGATGGGTAGACGGTTGAAGGACCTGCGTGGGTGGTTGTACTGGCGGTACGGGTGGGTGTGGGATGGGGACAGGAGGGTTATCGGGCACCTGAGGGTCGTCTTCTGTGGTCTGTGATGCGCGATCGTCGTCCGTCGTCGAGTCATCCATATCAGCCAACGAGAAGGATAGGGAGATGGAAAAAGCTTGCGTTCAAGGTTGACTTCACACGGTACAGATCAAAGCTTATCAGTTGTATTTTCGTCAGCTCTCAGCTACTCTTGAAATAAATAAAAAAGTTAAAGAAAGATATTGGACGCCTGTCTGGAAGTGATACTGCATCGCCGGTAGAAAGTCGTCTCCATTCCCTGTCCGACGTCCAGACAGACCCGTACAACATACAACCGAGCGAGTCGGACAGTCTCTTGACTAGAGTGAAAGACGCACAGTATTGTTCTCGTTCCAGACGGATAGCCCATGAGGCAGGATACACCCGAGTAACAGGTCACGGACCCCGTCTCTCTCAAGCCATGCTCCGATAAAGACCTCAAGCGTTGCAAACCCCTGATGCGGCACGGACCGCAAGGAGAGATTTGAAGCGATTCAGAGCTCTCATCATCGGCAGGGCAAATGCCGGCAGAACAACCGTCCTTCATAAGGTCTATGGCTCGCTGGAAGATCTAGAGATCTGCAATGGTCGAAGGAGAGATGCATGATTTACCTAGCTGGGACATACCGTGTATTAATGCCATCATACCAGGTACTGGGATCACCCATGTGTGTTGCGCAATCAGTTATTGGCTCGGTTTCGTCATGGGGGCCCAAGACTCGGCAAGTGTCACATAAGTTTCGCAGTGCAGATGGGTTACTAGAGGTAGGTTGGCGTACTTGCTCCGTCTATATAGGCCCTATGCCAATGCACGTCGAATCGGGGTCGATTGTGGGCTTGACCGAGAAGGAATGGCAAGGTCAAGATGAAGCGGAGAGATGCATGTCGGCCCATGCGGACCGATAAGCCCTTCAAACTCCGAACCAGTGACAACTTGCCTCAGACCCACTGGGTCGTCTGCCAGGTCGTATCTACTACTCCACCATGTCGTGGTTGTTGCATTCTCGCCGCATAAATCGAGCGATATTGTTTGCACCAAACCAAAGGAGTCATTCTTGTTTATTGTCGAGGAAAGGCTCTATGAACACAGAGACGATATTTCAAGCATCTGGTTCCGCTGAGTTTCTTGCCTCTGTAACGGATATAAACTCGTTTCCGCGATTTGCTCGACTTCCAGAAGTGAGTTGAGCTGGAAACACTTGCGCAGATTCGACAAACTTACCTTGTGAGCTCAAAAAGGTCATTGTAACTGGTAAGTGACGGGTGCAGTCCAGAACCCCGCATTGATGGACGACCACTGCCAGGGAGAGCGAATGTTGGAAAATCTTCGCTGCTCAATGCTGTTCTCGGGCGCAAAGATTTACTTTTTACGAGTAAGAAAGCAGTTAGTAATTTTCTTCGACTTTTCCACCGTACAGTCCAAAATGTTTTTTCAGGGCCGTACCCAAACTTTGAACTTCTTCAGAATTGGCCCTCTTCCCGGTAAGCTGGTTGTTGTCGACTCCCCTGGATACGGTTCGCGAGGCCGCTCGGAATGGGGTGCCGTGTTCAATCACTATGTGACGAATCGTGAGGAGTGAGCGATATATTGTCAAGATGTTGACGCCGTTCATTGAATCGGAAATCCAGGTTAAGACGAATATACATCCTATTTTCCGCTCCTCACGGCCTAAGATCCACCGATACCGCCATGCTGGCTGACCTAGACTCTCGAGTGCAACAGTCTGGTGGAACAAGGTTCACGTTGCAAGCAATAATCACGAAAGCGGACCAGCTCGGGGACTTAGGTCGGGAACATGTTGATCAAATGAGGAATGCCATATTTGAAGCTGCGCCGACTTGTTTGCCGCCCATCATTACCGCTTGCCCCTCAAAGGGCTCAAAGTTTGGCATCGACTTGGTCCGTAAATCGATATCTAATTGTTGTGGACTATAATCACACAGTCAGGATCGCCTCGTGTTATATCGACAAAAACTGTATTAGCTTGTTAGGTGTGCTACACCATTTATGTCTTTGCCGTCATCCCTGCGCCATACCTTGTGTTGGTCCTTCCGTGACATCAACAAAAGGCATTCTCAACAGCAACTACCCTGATGCACCGTGAGTTCAATCATGTGTCCAGCAGACCAATCAGTTTCTATTAATCTCCACGGAGAAATGGATTATCTATCTATCAAACGCAAACCTTATGATTTCCCTCGTACCCAATGGTCCGTGGATGGAAGTCCCACCCCTTTAAGCGTCGATGTGGAGGTGTTGCTCCGCGGCCAGACATAACGGCATGCTCGGATTGTGCGGATGATCTACAGCCTTCCTTAGGCGACCGTGTTCAGGAATACGCCCCCCTGACGGTCTTGACACAAAGAAATGCCGCAACCGCGGATTCAGCGCGGAGATTCTTGCTCTCCGTCTATTCAGTTTGTCTCCCGAATGCGATTTTGGGGACGCCGTAAATGCCGCTGACCATTCTCTATCCTTTTTTTTCGCGACACGCTGCCGTTCTGCGCCCGTGATTCCAAATTTTGATGACAGCGCATCCCAGATAGCGCCGGTGCACTCGCCTCGCGCATGCATCGACGCTGATAAACACAGCCTTGATCTCCACGGTACGAGTACCCTTTTGACTTCTTCAATTCAATCGTCCGCCGGTGGTGCGAAACGCCTCCGCTCATATATCGCTAGTTGGTTTTTCCTTTTCCTTTTCCTTGTCCTGGTCGCCCCTTGCGATTAGTATTTACGCGAGGCCCGTGTAGATCCCGTCATCCAGAAGTCGTCTTGGGTATACTGTCATTCGTCCTATCCCGTCGGGGTTTGTAAATACAAACACACTCCGCTTCTCTTCAGGGTGACTACCAGGGATATGGCCACTTCCACTAGGTGCGCTTGCACGTGCATGAAAAAGTCGAACAGGATAGCTGGGCGCTCGGGACGAGGAATCCCGAGGAGGATCCTATCTCATGGCTCGATTGCGACGTGAAGATGCCGAGGGCATGGGGCGATACTCCCCATTCGCCATCTCTGGCCTTTGACGATGTTCCCGAAATCCGTATTGCAGTCAGCCTGCGCTGTCTTGAAACGACTGAAGGGGCTCATCTAGTCATGCTTTCCGTCTCGATGGGACATGTGCGGTCATGGTGGTCTCATGGTGGGAGCACGGGAACAGGGAACTGTCGAATGCCAGGGCCCAGCTCGCCTATTACCGTGGTGGTGGTAGCTCTTGGTGTCGTCTCGCACGCCGTATCCACCTGACCAAGTTCCTGAACATTCTTTGCATCACGGACCAAATCGCACGCAGCTCCCGGAGGCGATATCCGGAAGATCGAGGGGCGTAGAACACGTCGAGTCTAAGAAATGAGGGATATACGCTAATGAAACACATCCACATCATCGTTCAAAGTACGCCGTCCCCCATTACGGGTCAATGACACTGCCTGTCCCGGCCTCGTGTCGAGTCCCTCCCTCAAACCTGCCGCGTATTGGCTCCGCACGCTTCAAGACAAATTGCCTCCGAAGAGTTCGAGCCTTCCACACGCTGATCGCGTACGGGGCGAGTAAGAAGGCTTTGGTGGCTTGCCCGAGCGATCCAAAGACTTGTGAAAACCTTGCGCAATCCGACATTCCAATGCTAAGATGAAAAGATGATCATTTCTACAAAAACCGTATTCATATTACAAGTGCACGAATGCTCGTATTCTTGCCAGACATATAGCATAATTCCACACCAATAGGCATCCGTCGTTGCAAGTATTTACTCCAGATCAAAGAGCAAGACCTCTGCGGTTTCTGGACCACAGTTTTCGAACTGAAGCTCTGCGCCTGGTTCATACATCAAATATGCACCATCGCCCTCCCGCAATTCTACTTGCGTCCCATCGCGAGTGCCAACTTTCAATGTAACCCCCTTGGCTGGGCCGGGATTGTATCCAGATCTTTGGATCAGATGAATATATCCTTTCTTCACACCATTGTTTCCGACCGGCGTGTGGACGAGCAAGACGCCCGGGTCGATCAGCGAAGCGTACATTCGGAGCTCCGAGCGGATCGGCGCAGGCCCGCTATCTTCTCTGCGAGCTGAAACCCCCGCGGTATTATCAGGGGCGACAAGAAGAGCGAAACGATTCTTCTTCTGCTCGTCCGTAAAGTGTCTACACGCAAGCGATCAGGTTCGAGACATGCCACGAAAAAAAAGGTGGGGAACAGAGACGGACATGAACGTACCGCGTGAAATAGGCGGGTCTGCCTTGACCTTGGCCGGACCGAGGCGACGCCCATATCTGGCAGAAATGAACTTCTTGTCCTCCGTGGGCCTTCTCGGAATGCGAGATTCCTGTTCCGGTGGAAGTCATCTGGAGTGCACCACGGGAGAGGACCTCCGTGTTGCCCATCGAGTCTTGGCTGTCAGAGAAGATTGATGATATGCTGGATGGAGGTGCGAGAGGAGCTTACTGCTCGAGGCTACCGTCAACGACATAGGAGAATATCTCGTAATGCTGGTGACTGTGCGTGCCAAACCCCGTGTGAGCAGCCACGCGGTCCTCGTTGAGGACACGAAGAGAACCAAAGGACTCGTGGCGAGGGTCACGGAAGCTAAGGGATCGATACTCAGTTTGAGAACGAGACGGGATGATAGTACGTGTGCACGAACGCGGCAAAAGCGAACGTATGGAACGTCTTCAGCCATCTGTGATCTGCATGACCCCGCTCGTCGCTGCGACGCGGAACGATTTGAACGCCCTTGCCCAAAGTCGTCATTGTGGCTGCTGAACAAGCCGATCGCACAAAAGGGGATAATGTGTAGAGTGGATCGCTGAGGCGGCTGTGCACGAAATTGGTGTGGATACACCTGGATGTCGATGTGATTGAGAAAGAAATGTTGTCTTGATGAGCTCGATAGGCCAACGCTCCTCGTTTTTTTATACCCAGCGTCGGACGAACGATGGGGCCGACATCTATCGAGGCTTAGTGAGGGCTCACAAAGCTGATTAGAGACCCGACGGAGGGATTTACCTTTCAGAGTGATCTCGCACCCACGCGTTCACACGCGCTTGCTCATGTGGCAACGGCAAACACTTCACCGGCACCTTGAACGTCATGCAATCGAGCCCAAAAGCTCATCAAGAGTGTTTGCATGGATGGGCAGTCTAGCACTGATCCTGGGTTACCTTGAGACAAAAGCCCAAGCGCTCGTCATGCCACAGATCTTCCGCAGAATGACCGTCCATATCGCGAGATGCCACACAACCGCTTCGTGTTCTCACAATAGCTGATTCGCCTCCTATCC
Source organism: Sutorius aff. eximius (assembly GCA_038088915.1). NCBI lineage: Eukaryota > Fungi > Basidiomycota > Agaricomycetes > Boletales > Boletaceae > Sutorius > Sutorius aff. eximius. Next base: position 25,273 of record JBBPJV010000282.1, read on the forward strand.
GATTATGGTGCTAGGCCTTTCACGATACCCGGAAATGAACGGCAGGGGAGTTGTATGGTAAGCAGACCTGCTGGAGGACGTTGAGTCACCCGCTCCCTTGCTGTGGCTTCCAACCCTTGAGGCCGCGAGGTCCAAGTCTGGCCCAGGTACCAAGTCTCAGTAGAAAGGCGGGCGCGCTTATGTACTCGGTACCTGCATAGATCGATCTCTTCACCGAGAGGATAAGGTCACGAACAATTCAATTGAGCTGAGTAATACTGAGTAATCTCAGGGCAACTTGGGCTCTAATCACGAAGGGACGGATATTACCATCACCCAACTTGCGCACAATTGCAACGTAGCCGTTCCTGCAACCACCCCAATATCATCGTGGAGGGCAGTGAGCGGAGCACGAACGGCCATTGAATATTTGAGCGGCGTCGGAAACATACGCACTCATTAATGCCGGCACGTCCGGCATCCTATCTAGCAACCTCATACACCATTCTTTCTCGATTTCTCATTCTCCCAGACCTTTCCTTGTTCGTCCTTGTCTTCAATCCATCATGTGTGGTTCTTGATTTGATTTTTGCGGTGAAGACGCGTGTATCTACGTAACGAGTGGCACCGCTCAACGTACCCCAATTGAATTGGTGTCGCGAAGCTAGACACATCCTCGTTGCAGAATTCACAAGGAGGAATATTAGGGTAAATACATTAACCTTTCTGGTTGCATAATGCCGCACGACGAGCTTGGCGATAGTGACAGATCAAGGCAATGAGGTTATGTGCTCGCCATACTCGCTGTCATGCCTTTCCAGGCAACAGCGACCCAGCAACAGCATTGCGCCGGAGTCTGGGAATCCCGTGTACCATTCCATTTGGCCGTGGTTCTATCCAAGGGTGGTCATGGGATCACACCCTGCACCTACGTTATCCATTGGAAAAACGAAAAGTTTACTCGACTGCCTTGGCGGGGCGAGTTAGGTATCTTGTTCGGTACGACAGTGGGTTCAACACAGAAGAACACCCGCGAGGCAGCGTCCCAGAGTGCCATCAACGTCACTGCCGTCAGCCGTCCCGATGTTGAACATGTGGACGCTAGGGGTGTGTGCTCGTGGAAAGGCTTTGTCAGATGAAATATAGACAATTCCACATGCACAGGTATGTAGAACTCCCATAGGAACACGCCCATGCAATCAATCCAACCTCCGGATGTCGTATACGTTGAACTCTCAGAACACGTTCACGCCACCGTCATGGTAATTGACATCCAGACCTCGGTGGGAAGGCGGGCTTGTCTGTGATAGTCCAATGAATATGCAATGGTGAATGGCCCATTCCCACCCCGCAACGCCTCGGGAGTCCCCCTATCACACTAGGAACGTACAGGCGGCCAGCTTCCCATTCGAAGACACCCACGGATCATAATTCCCGGGTGCAAGAACGCGGGGTAGACGATACTCGCATCCGTTTCTCATGGACTTGATCAGCAACCCAGCTATACCCAACTTGCCCCAGACGGATTTCTATTTGCGAGACGGCTCTGGGACAGAACATGCCCGCTTTGTGTCGTACGCTAATCCCGTTGGCTGGGTGTGGGGCAGGGGAAATCACTACCGGATGCGAGAATCAGTGACCCGTGATCGGAAAGCGGGTGGGTGTACCCAGACATGAGCACCCACTGGCGGTGTCCCGTGATAGGTTTAGATTCCTGAGGCTGGAGGGAAGCCGACGAGAGCGGGAGAGCGTCCTACCTCTGATAATGCTAATGTGCTAGATCGCACCCTGAAAGCGCCTTGAATAGCTCGGTCCCGCCAGCCTGTGTGCGTGCGGGAACCAAAGAGGGTAATTTAAGCTTGGCCGCTCCAAATTAACGCAATGAGGAACGTTCGTCCCCGTTGGAATCATCTGATCCGAGTCGTGACAGGTCTGTCAGTGGAGAGAAAGCATACGTTGGACGCTTGTCTCATTACCATCTTTGGTGGCACGAAGTCGCCCCCATCTTCTCATCGAATTGGTTGGCCTTCAGGCACGTCGACCTCTACGACATCTAATCCGTCAGAACGCACCGAATGCAAACCCACCCCTCCAATCGGATCACTGACCTTGACGCCGTCGTTCTCTCTCGACCACATCGCCCGGTAATCCATGCGTAGCCGTTTTGTTCAGCGTCGCCGAGTGCGTGAGACTACACACACCCCGGAGCATCTTTGAGCACACACCGTCGGTGATGGGCCGCTCCGTGTTCCCTTCGGCGCATACAGAATTGACCGTAGCTGGAGACACGTCCGAGGCGTTGCTCTTCCGCCCACGCCCACAGCGGTGCCGTATGCTGGCTGACAGCTGACCCCAAGGATGACTGATGATCGGATCGCGTGTTAGACGCGCCATGGACGACGAATCGTTGCACCCGCCAGCTTGTACACGACGATCAAAGTTGGACGTGGGCTTCCCAAGAAGACGCGCGATCCCACGACGCACGGCGCCACCGCACTGCCCGCCGAGACCCGACGGTTGCCCGTCCCGCTCGACACCACGCTCCGGAAAAAGAGTGAATGACGGTGGCTTCAGGAGACCATCGACCGTGTATCATGGCTTGTCAGGGTGGCAGAGGAACTTCAAGAGAGGACGAGGGTGAGAAACCGACGTGGTCCCTACCGGTTCTCACGTACGTCTGGTGGTGTCTACCGAAACGTCGATCTTTGGTTGTCTGGGTAGGCCCGAGTGCGGACGTCGGTCGGACTCGTTTCAAACCATCCCGCGGAGAAAACATTATGCCTGGCTGCGGCGAGGGAAAACGCAGAGGACGAACCAATGGCGAAATCAAGCGGGATGTCAAGGGACTCATCCCGTCCAACGGACGTTATTCATTTTGAGGTGGTGATACATCAGACCGCCCATGAAGCAGGCGAGTGGAGACTGATCAGTTCCAGGTGCATTGGACGTGAGATCGTCGTACGAATGATGGATGGATATCGATAAACGTCCACCGATATCAAGACACTGTAGCGCAAGCATCGCCATGAAAACCATCTGTAAAACGAGCATCGCTGCATATATACTAGCATCTACGATACGTTTTCCTTGTCCAACTAGCCGAGTATTAACGTAGCACCTACTAAAATACACATAGGACAAATACGCCAGCGCACGCGTATACATGCACACTGGGCACGTCGACCGTCCTCTTTGACCGGGTGTGTAGATACCCAGCCCGGAGAGAGGCAATACCCACGAAGATCACATTACCACTGCAACAAGCGCATTATCCCCGAGGCTAATGCCCGGCGCAACAAAGGGCGTCCACCCGGATGCAGGCTACCAAAACCTGGTATCTTCAGGAGCCAGTTCTCGCAGCGTTCGCAACATGACGATATTAGACGTCAAGCTCGAAAACTGGAGCGGTGGTGAGCAAGGTTCGAACGAGGTAGTACTGCAACGGAGAAGAGGTGACGTACGCCGTTCCCGATAAACACCTGCGCGCGCTGACCAACCAACATGTCCATGGCCTGCGCGACCGGCTTGGCCTCCCAGCTAAGCCGTAGATCACGGCTGCTCGTCACAGAATCCCACTGCTTGATTCCCATCAGTGCCTCCTTCAGGTCGTCCAGCCACGCCTTATCGCCATTTGTCATGATGTAGACCCTCTTGAGCTCTCTTGACCCGCCATATGTCTTCTTCTGGTCAGCAAGTACCTGACGGACCTTGGTCGCGACTTGTTTGACCGCTGGGAAACACCGTTGGAAATAGTAATCCACGTTAGCTTCGGTGGTCTGGCCACCACCCCCGTCGTGAGGAGGACGGAATTTGTCGGGCAAAGTCGCAAACTTGTTGAAACCGTTGAAGTCCGAGGACCAGTTGGCAAGATGCCTGCAATGGGCGTCAAAATCGCCCCTCCGGATATGTAATACGAGCAGGCCTGGAATCGGATCCATCTTTGCCGCCGGTAGGATAGGATCAACATTATGCAGTTCCATTGGCGTCGGAGATGACGATGATGGGCGCAAGTAGGACGGAAGGAATCGAAACGCCTTGGTAGTCGCCCCAAAAAGGTGTCCATTACGAGCAAACGATTCTAAAACAAGCGGCGACCATGAGAAATCTCGCAGGATTGGTGACTTGGATAGTCGAGGCCACATTGATAGAACCCGTGCCGATCCGAACAGCCTAGGTCGTCCTTAGTTGGCACGACGGCGATATCAGCGCATCGGCACGCACCATATTTCGAACAGCTGAGGTGAACCCAGCTTGACCTCGATACAGGGGTCGTTGATTGAGTTGAGCTTCTCTACCCACATGTCGAATATCCGCGATGCAGGAACGTTGTCGTCGTATCTGATAGACCCGCCAACGACTTCATCGCTGTCCAAGATGGTCGGATTTGGACAAACTTTCTTGAAATACTCTTGGGTGAGCGCCCGGGGAGGCGGATCCCCTGACCAAACACGGACCCAAGTAGA